>VZUI01041549.1:0-71290 GCA_013401135.1 Cettia cetti | reverse complement strand
GGCCGGGGCAGCGCCGGGGCCCGGGGGCGGCTCCGGAACGGGCCCGGCGGCCGGGGCGGCCCCCACCGGCCCCCGCAGGCTGCGCCCGCACCCGCGCTGGGTGTAACGGGACAGCCGGGCCCGCACCGGCTCAAACACCTACTCAAACCTACTCAAACCCTCTCCACGGGGCTGAATTACACGGCAAAGGCACAGTCGTCAGCGACTCTTGACGACAAAGAGAGGACAGACATGGAAAGTGTAATTATAGCGCATCCTGCTCTAAAATGTAGGATTTAAAAAAACAGTAGCACAAATGACAATAAGCATGTAAGCTATTTCTGAACGTTTTCAATATTAAAATTTAGCCCTTGTAGACACAGAACAGCAACAAATCCCTGGGGATCGGAGGAAGACATTTTCACCAGTTCGCGGCAGAACAAAGGATTGCAGCGGTAGCTCTTTTCTGATGTACACAATCTGCTTCCAAAAAACCCGTGTTCTTTCTTTAAAAAAGACCTCATCATTCTGTAGGCACAAATGCATACACTCAGGGAGCAGACGAAAATACTTAAACATTAGAAATGTCAGTTCTTGCTGACTGCTAAAAATGGATAAAAACTTCCATTTGAAGAGTGAAAAGCAGGGACAGCCGAACTGTTCATTCCTTTATCAATGAATATATACACACAGTACTATAGCATAAACTGTGAAGAACACACAAAAAAAGTAGGAGAATGATAATTGAACCACAAGCACTAAAAAGAAATGCATTTTTTTTCCTTTAGCAGCCACTGTATATCATAGTCAAGCCTTTGAATATAATTTAGATAAAATTATGCTCTAGTTTACATCAGATTCACTTCTATAGTCTTCCACATCCAGAGCACTGAAAATAACTTCCAGAAATATACTGATAGCCCCAAAATCCTCACTTATCACCAGGCTTGGTGATTCTTGGAGCTGAGCTACAGTTAGGAATTACAGGATATTTTGGATAAAAACCTTTTAAGCATAGTTGTATGTAAGGAGAAAACAGCCTTATTTACACTCTGCTTGGTGACCTACAACGAAAACTATTAACTATTAACTATTTCCCTCATTTTAGAAGCACAGAAGACAAGCAGCTTCCAGAAGGAAGCACGGAGAAACCTCTTCCACTGCCATCTTCATTAGATGTGTATGTATAGCAACAGGAACCTCAAAACTACAGAATAGTGCTGATAAAGAAAAATTAAAAGATCAGTTCTTACTTCAGTGTGGCTTTATATTCCATCCCAGTCTGGTGGTAATTCAACACTTCATTGCCTGTGTAATGTTCTCAATGTAACAAAAATGTGTACTTTCTCTCCAGGTACCCTTCCTGATATTTACTCCCATTCCACTCAAACATTTCCCACAACACATTGTAAATGTGCATCCATTGCCAAAACTCTACACATTTCTAACAATACAAAAGCAGTGAATGTATTTTAAACTTGCTGAAAGGAAGGTGTCTGTAAAGCAGTGAGACCAGAAAAGGAGCTCTAATTAGAGACAACAGCGGGAAGAAGGTGCAGGTCAAAACCACGCCTGTTTATGTGATATGTCTACATATGGCTTTTTAGCTATAATGATATAGCTAATTGTGTTTAAATGTGTTTATTTTACAGGATATCCTTCTGTTTATGTGACAAATGTTTCTATTTCTGTTAAATCTTTTCTATATTATTTCCCAGATCCATATGGTTCATTTCCTTAGTGCTAAAGTGTCTCCTGCTTTGGCAAGCCTCACTAACAAAGAATGATGAGAAGGACAGGGCAGGGGCTGGGACTGATGGTGGGGAGAGAAGAGAATTCAAAACCTGCCATCACTAAAACTTCAGACACAAACCTTTTCCCTGTTCACGGGCACTGCCAGCCACGTGCTGCAGCTGCGAGCACAGAGCACACTGGCACTGCCCCCTCTGCTTTGGCACTCTGGGCCCCCAGCTCCTCGTGGTGTCCTGGTGAGCTTGTGTGACATGTGACAGATGATACATAATCTCTGCTAATTATGACAAAATAGGTTTAATCCTCATAGAAAAATGACTGGGTAAGAATTCTGTATTTGTTTCTCATTACACCTGCTTCCTTTGGCATCATTTACATCAACTTCTACAACACGCTCCTCTGCCCAATGCAGAGACAACACAGTGAAGAGCACAAGCGCTTCTATTTTGGATTTTATTTTGGCTCATACACAATCAACCCATTTTCTATTCTGGAACTATTTATTTCCAGCAATGTGAAATGAGCCAGAAAGGATACCACTTGCCTATCAGATGCCAAGGAGAACTCAGAGGAATGACAATTAGAATGTTTCTTGATGTGATGAGAGCAGTTGATATGAAGTGTAGAGAAATAACCGAAATGCAGCCTTTCAGTGTTATTTTTGCAGTTGTTTTATACCACACTTCAAAGTTTTTCCTCTAGCTGATGAAAAAAGAAGGCAGATGAAAGCAGGAGAAAGGCACAACAAGCCACCTAGCCAAGTTTATGCCTAGATGGTAGACATTCCTTACTTCTGTGGATTTGCTTTTTCTACTTTATCTCGTGTAATGCAAATGACATACTAAATAACACAGTGCTTAAAAGGAAAAAAAAGTGTTGGAAGAGTTACTGGTGATCTTTATGCAAGGCATTAGGTGTACCTATAATCATCTGACAATAAGTCATGTATTTTGCACATATGTGTGCACTATGAATAGTCCTCTTGATTTCAATGCAATCATCAACAATTAACCATGCACAAGCCTGAGGGTTTGTGCTCTACGAATCATTTTACACACAGCATTTATTTATACACCACCTCAGGCAAAGAGAAGGATTTAAGACTCTAGAACCATGAAAAATAAAGCAAAAAAGTCAAAGCTAGTGCATTTTTGAGCATTTATCCATGTTCCATCAACTTTACCAGCAGCTTTTCCTATGCTTATTAAACTTACATTTTTGGTCTGCAAAGCTTATGAGTTTTTCATGCTTTTACAATGTAATGTGATGTTTTTACATGGGCAGTCCATAACTGAAATATTCTTAACCAACTCATTATGTAAAATGAACTTTTAAAACTACCAGTCCATATCTTTCATCTTACCATCAAGGAAATGCCCACCTCTAATACATTTAAAAATAGTGATCTCTGTTCCTATTGGGCTTTTCTCTTTATCTGATAATAAATCCATTTATAGCTTTGAAATTCAGCTATATGTTCTGTCCAGATGTCTGTAGGAGACAGAGGGATACCTTTTCATTGGAAACACATAGCTTGGAAGGGATTATTTCAGTTTCTTCCCCACCCTTTCTAGAAAAAAAAAAAAAAAAAAAAAAAAAAAAAAAAAAAAAAAAAAAAAAACCCAAACAAATTACCTTTGAACTGAAATACAAGCTCCTTGGTGAAAATCCTCCCACGAGGACAAAACGCTACCAGGGTTGTGGAAATCACCTCAGGATCAGCCCTCTGGAAGCCACTCAGCCTCGACAGACTTCCTGATGTTCCCACCCACACTTTAAGAATATTTTTCATAACTGGAAGGTTTAGATTGGACACTTGGGAGAATTTCTTCACAGAAAAAGTGATTAGATATTGGCATGGGCTGTCCAGGGAGGTAGTGAAGTCACTGTCCCTGGAAGGTTTTAAAGAAAACTGGATGTAGCACTCAGGGCCGTGGTCCAGTTCATAATAGTGGTGTTTGGTGGACTCAGTGGTCTCTGAGGTCTGACCGGACTGATTCTGCGATAAGCTGCCACATGCTGCTCTTTCAAAAGCCCCTGAGATGTCTTTGTTGCGTGATGCTGACACCGGGAGCTCCGCGGGCTCAGGCCCCGGCCGCGCTCCCTCAGGGCAGCGCTGCCGGCCACGGCTCCGTGCCCGGCACACGGCAGGGGCGGCTCCGCTCCGAACGCGGGGCTCCAGCTCCACCTCCCGGCCCAGCCGCGGCGCCGGGCGGGGCCCGGGGAGCAGCCCCGCCTCGCCCGGCTCTGCCGCCCCTCCCGGCCGGCTCGGCCTCCCGCCCCGCCCCGGAAAGGGCCGCCCGGGCCCGTCTCTTCCGGGGGCGGTGGGTCCGGCATGAGCGACGTAGTGGAGCGGACGCTGAGCGCCCTGCCCGGGCTGCTGGGGCAGCACGACTCGGGCGTGGGCCCGGGCGGTGCCGGCGGCCCCGGCAGGGTGTCGGCCTCCTCCCGGCTCGGGAGCCTCATCCGGAGCATCACGGCGCTCACCTCCAAGCACGTACGGGCTGCGGGGCCGGGCTCTTCTCCCTTCCCGCCCCGGGGGAGCCGGCGCGGGGCTGGGCTGGGGGCCCCGGGCGCGGCGTCTCCCCTCGGCCGCGGGGCTGGGTCGGGCTGAGCTCGATTAACCCCCCGATGAACTCCCTTGTTTGTGGGTGGCCGCGTTCTGCTGCTCTGGGGCACGGGCCGGGCAAGCACGGCCGCTGTGCTGGAGGCGAGCGGCCCCGGAGCGAGGTACACACAGCCTTGAGGAGAGCATGGGGCGCCGCTCAGTTACCGTGTCTCCTCTGAGTCTTCTGTCACATTTTGCTGTGAAATTTGCGTAGTGAAATCTATTGGAGGTTAAAACAAGTTTAATTTTTCTAGGAAGAAGAAAAATTGATCCAGCAGGAACTAACCAGTTTGAAAGCAACAGTTTCAGCCCCCACCACAACACTTGTAAGTTCTGTTAGTGGCTGCAGGCTGTGGAACAGCACTCCGGAGGTGAAGGACAGCAGTGTTCTCACTCTTTATGACAGGTGGATGTGAAGGTTATCTGCTTTATAGATATTTAATCATCAGCATTAAAAAGTACCAATACATATGGTTTTGCAGCATGGTTAAAACAGTGAGAACACTGTGATTCTGTTTGATATGAATAAACTGTAACAATGTGACCCTACTGTCATTCTGTAGTTTCTGAAATAATGCAGACAGCAAAGGTGGGTGATAAACTGCATCCATCAAATAACGCTCTTTGCAGGCTGACATTGTTCCTTCAGTTAGTTCATGCTCTTTAAGAAGCTGTGCTTTGCTGTATTGTCATGCCTGAGTTTCAGGAGCTGATGTGTTGTGGTTTGAATTAGTTAATATATATGTCAGTCCCATGAATGAGGATTGTCATAACTAATCTACTGTTGATCACATGCATGCTAATCAAAATAAGAACTTTTTTAGGGGTAGAATAGGGGGAGTGCTGCCTTTTTAGCAGAAATTTAATACTGCTTTGCAGAAGAAGTTCATGGCAAAGAAAGAATTATGAATACTGACATTTTAGAAAATGTCGAATAAATGTGTTTCTATGAGCTCTCTGTTTTGGTAGAGCAGTGAAGAAGAGCATAAAACATATTGGACTTAAAATTTTCAATCATTTGTTTCTGATATTTCAGAGACTGATGAAGGAATGCATGGTGAGACTAATCTATTGTGAAATGCTGGGCTACGAGTCTTCCTTTGGATACATCCATGCAATCAAACTTGCCCAGCAAGGGAATCTTCTGGAGAAGAGAGTTGGTACGTGCATGGAGCTGTAGCATTTTTAATGTTCTCAAACTCCCAGTTTTAAAGTTTTCCAGGATTTATAATTCATGTCAAATACACCTACTTAAAATGTTTCTCTAATTTCTTGGTCTTGTTTCACGGTCTGTTACTTTTTGAAATAATCTAAATCCGTAGCTTGTGAGGTGCTCTGTGTGTGCTTGCAGCACAGAAGGCAGGGGAAATGAATTTATTTTGAATAGTCAGTTCTTTCATTGTCTTGAATTGCAACATCAGTAAACAAATAATTTAAGAGGATATTTGTTAAACACATCAAGTCGAAAATTAATTTCTGTCAGAGTCTGGTTTCTTTTCCAAGTACTAGTGCAAGATTAGACAAAGATTGTTCTATCAGACAAATATTTTATGTTTTGGTGGTTGTAGGATTTTTTTTTCTTTATTTTAGGAAGAGTTTTAGGGAACGAAGCAAATAGGGAAGCCCTTACAGCATAGAGGCAGGTTGCTTAAAGTTCTCTGGGCACAAATTGCCCTTAAGCTTTGATCTGATAAAAGGATGTTATCAAGAGAGAGTTTGTGTGCATTTGGTTTCTTTTTTTTGTTGTTGTTCTGCAATTATCTGTGTTACATGAGGGTAATCTTTTCAGTTTCTGTTGCAATATACCAGGGTTTGTATTGAGGAATTGTCAGCTGAGCTGGTCAAGATGAGTGACTCCTTTACCCAGTGTGAGCCTCGATTCAGGAGAGTGAACTCTCCTTGTGTATGTGCTGAGCTGATCATGGCCATGATCATAAGCAGATAGATCAATCTGATAACCTAGCCAATACAGTTATTTATTTTCAAGTTGCTCATTTTGATCCCCAAGCCCTGTATAAACCAAGAACTCTCTAAAATCTGTCTCTAGAGTACAGTGCTTGCTATAAGCTGTAACACACTCTCCTTAACCCCCACTTAGGTCCCTTAGTTTAAAATCAGAGAGGGGCCTTGGAGAAAAAAAGTTTCTGGGAGGTTTCTTTTCCTGTGTTCTGGAATGGTTTCCTCATTGTTAAGAAATAACAAAGGAGTTCTTGGTATAGAATATGGATTTACTTTTGTATATTCCAAGTTGAATATAAAGTTTGTTTTGAAGAGTAATTTTATTATTTGAAAAAAAAAAAGAAATAAAGTAACAGACAAAAGGAAGTGCACTTGTGTTGTGTAGTCTAAAAGTAACAGACTTTTCCCTGTGCAGAGATAAGGTTAGTTTTCCAGGAAGTGATTTATAATATAATGCTGCTCTTGACTGCTCTTCAGCTGTAAAAGTATTGTAATGTCTCTGTTTCTCATGAATTTATGAATTCTTCTTATGAATTTTTAGCTGTTATTTGTTGAGCTTTACTGCAACTTAAATGTAACTGATTTTCCTGGGAAAGAAGAGTCTTGATATTTAAAACAGGAGCAACTGTTATCCAACAAGATTTTTTTTTGGGAGGGTTGGGGATTGTAACTGTTTGAGTCAACTCTTCTTGTGTTGCAGACAGTCTTAAAGCTTTTGTCATAAAGTTGCTTATTGCTTGAAAATAGTAATGAAGGCTGCTTTCTTTTATAGGTTACTTGGCAGTTTCTCTATTTCTGCATGAAAATCACGAACTGCTACTTCTACTTGTCAACACAGTTGTGAAGGTATAGTGTTTTTGTAAAAAAAATTTTAAAAATCTTCCAGGCAGAGGAAAAGCTGTTCCCATGTGCCAGGAGATGAGCCAGTGGGGAAGACCTGGTTGAACAGAGCTTTTGCTGGAACTTGGGGGGGCTGTGTGGTGAAAAACTTGGACCAATTTTTCCTGTTTTGTCATGCAACATCTAATTACTTCTATATTTCTCTCTTTAAGTTGCTGTTTCTTCGATTAGCAAAGACAATCTGAAATGGCTTTCCCTGCCTTTCTAATTTGATCTTGATGTTCTTGCTCTTGAAGCCATATTTTAGAAGTTTTTTTCAGAGGAGATATGCCATAAATGTCACTTCATAAAAGTACTAATTGTATACATTCTCAACTGCAGGAGGAGCCATGCATGCATATTGCAATGTTAGCTTTGGCTTTTAGCTGATAGCAGGTGTCTGTTGCTTTCTCTGAGCTCATCTGATGGCTTTGACAGAAAATGGAAATACATTTTGGAGTGCCACTGAAAATCTGTTACTGCTGTCTCTTGCATGGAGCAATTATGACTTATAACTCTTTCTGTGTAATGTTTACTTTTATACTGCAGTAGAGCAAAGTCCCAGAAATTATAGATTGAAAATGATGTTTGTTTTATTGCTGTGATTGAAAACTGTTTTATGGTATTTAAAAACACGGCATGAAATTCGCAAAGAACTAAACCAAAATAAGGACTGAAACTTATCTGGGAGAGATGAACAAAGCAAGTTACATCAGCTGGAAGTCCTACACATGTAATTTGTTTGGAAAAATAATTGTAGTCTTCATAAATTCATCCTTTTTTTTTTTTTTTTTTTTTTGTTTAAGGTTACAGTGAGTTGTACCTACTATATTTAATTGTATTTAGGACAGACTGAGATTGTTAGTTTTGTAGAATGTTTCTTGTAATTTGCATTTGCTTCTTAGGAAGTAAGTAATATTTTACTGTACAGATAGGTAATTGGCAGTATTATTGAGGTTGCACTTTTAAAAAAATTCTTTTGGCTAGATCAAAAGCGGTAGAGAGAATACCATTGAATTCTGTGGGAAGTGACTCATCTCCCTGATCCAGATAGGGACTCAACATATTTTTGTAATCATTTTGGTAAACAAAAATTGATTGTGGCTCTATGTGTTAATGTTACACACATTTAAAATAAGAATGTTGTTCTGTAAGAAGAGTGTGAGGAGCTGCCTGTTCTCTCTTCCTGTGGATAGAGGAGCCTGATGAGCTCAGTGAGAGCTGGCTTCCCTCAAGCATGAGCAGGATGCTGGCTGTGGTGGGCTCTCTAGGGGTGGGTAGGTCCAGCCTGCTTGTGAAAGATTTGGGGGATGTCTGTGCAGAATTTAAAAGTCTAAGTAAAAATTACCTGTCTTTTATGCAACAGGACTTGCAGAGCACTAATCTTGTAGAGGTGTGCATGGCATTAACTGTTGTCAGCCAGATCTTTCCACGGGAGATGATTCCAGCTGTTCTGCCCCTAATAGAAGACAAGCTTCAGCATTCTAAGTATGTATTCATGACAGAATTTCAAATGGCCTTGTACAGCTGAATAACTTAATTTTGTAGGTAGTTTTAGTAAACTGGTGTTTTTTCTTGCAGTTGGTCTTTTCTAGTCATCACCTTTAGAAATTAATCCTCTCCTTGTGTTTTTTCTTGGATTCTTATCTCATTTATTTGCAGCTTGACTGAGTATTGAATAGATAGCAGGTTTTTTTCATAGCCAGTGTGGATAGGTAAATGTAATTGAATTTATTTGCTGGAGTCCTTTTAACCAATATGCATGAAGAGGTGTTATAGAGTAGGTGAGGAAACAGATCCAGATCCTTGAACTTCACTGATACTTTTTTCATAAAGCTCTTTAAAGAAACTGATAAAGCTGTACCTGTGGATACCCTTGATTTGTTTGAATTGTAGTTTACTATATCCCATAAATAGAGGAAAATGCTGTAATTGTTGATTAGAAAGGGAATTGCAGAATGAAATTCAGCAGCTTCTAGACATACATTTTTTTGGAGCTGCATGTATGACCACAGCAGATGAGTCGTGGCCTATTTCATTGTTTCTTTGGTGGACATTGTTTTAAGTCATCAATCTGACATCTGTCCCTACTAGGCTTTAAAGTTGGCTTTGTCACTTCCTTGCTTAGGTGGTATTTGCAAAGTCATTTGTTACCAATGTGTAAAATACGGGGTCTCATCTCTACAAATCATGATGTTCTGGGGTCTGGCAAGATTTTGTGTAAAGTCAAGTACTTCTTTTGTTAAGTGTAAATCTCATTTCAGGGAAATTATCCGAAGAAAAGCTGTTCAAGCTTTATATAAATTCTATCTCATTGCTCCTAATCAAGTTCAGCACATCCATGATAAGTTCCGGAAGGCTTTATGTGACAGGGATGCTGGAGTCATGGCTGCTTCTTTGCATATTTATCTGCAAATGATTAAGGTAGGCAAAGAATTAGAAGCACAACTGAATTTGGGAGATGTTTTTGTATGTTTTTTATTTTAAATAAACCGTGTTCTCTGCAAAGGCTTTGCAGAAAAAACCTCACTTGTAGCAGTTAGAAAACTTTATGTGATCATGTGTTTTGTTTGTTTCTGCCAGTTCTCCATTTGGCTGGACAGATCCACTTCTTGCAGGGTCTGAATGCTCAGCATTGCTGGGCCCTTAGCTAGAGGAGCTGAGTCCTACAGTGGGTTAAAGGAAAATTGCCTTGTAAGTGTGTTACACCTGCTCTCTTTGCAAATGTGTGAGAAAAGAGCATGAAGTGAAGAGCTTAGGGGTGCTGAGGGTTGAGAGCAGAAGTCTGATTTAAAGAAATGATACCATCAATGTAGGTATTTTGATCTTACTCAAGTTGTGGATTATTTTTACTTCTGAGTTGCTGTATTGAAGTATGTGAATTGTCTTTAATTTTCATTTTGTAGGAAAACTCATCTGGATACAGGGACTTGACTGGGAGTTTTGTAACCATCCTGAAGCAGGTGGTGGGAGGAAAGCTCTCTGCTGACTTCAACTATCACAGTGTGCCAGCACCATGGTTACAAATTCAGCTTTTAAGAATTTTGGGGCTTTTGGGAAAAGATGATCCAAGGTAACCATATTTTTCTCTGTAATTAATTTCAGAATACAAAGAGTACAGTAACAGCCTAGACCTCATAGACTGTAAGAGGCTTTCAGCCTCAAAATTCCTGCACATTTGTTTTTAACCAAGACAGCAGATTAATTTCTGCAAAAGTAGTTTCTTAGCTCCTGGATTGTCTAAACAACTGGCTGTTGTGGAATATGATCAAAATGTCATTTTGCTGGGGCTTCTATTACGATGTTACTAAATAACAGTGAAAATCTGGAGTAAAGCTGTTTTTAAAAAAAGTGCTGCCATTTTGTGAGGACCTAGTTGTCTGTGATCCTTTTCCTGTTGACCTTTTTATTTATGCAAGCAGCAAGGGAAGTGTTTTTATTCTTATAATATGGCAAATGTTTCTTTTGAAAGCTTCAAGCATCCTGTTAAATGTCATTTAGGGTCATGTTATAGAGCTCTGCTGTGTTAAAGCAAATTTGTGGATATGAATAATGTGTTACAGGTTTCAATAATAGCTTTGAATTGTTTGGCAAAATAAAACTACATGCTTATTAGTGCCGCAATTAATTGTAAATATTTTCCTAAACAGGACAAGTGAATTGATGTATGATGTTCTAGATGAATCTTTAAGAAGAGCAGAGATTAATCATAATATTACATATGGTGGGTAAGGTTATTTTATGTAATTATCAATATTTGAAAAGATAGAAAATGAGTAGTTGATTGTGCTAAAATACTTACACAGCACTTTTGAAAAATCTAATTATGGTCTTAATGTTAATTGTATTCTTAAGTGTCCAACTAGTAAATAGTACCACAAGTGATACATTGCTGTACAGCATAAATTTTTTATCATTGAAGTAAAACACATCTATATACAGGGACTTCTGTCTGGCTCAAAAGCCTTTATCCTATGTTTGCATTGACCCTGCCCTTAAATACAGAAGGTCAGCTGCTTCATGCAAGCTTTTATTGGACATTGCTTCAGTTGAAATAAGCAATAAAAGAAAATCCTGCTGATACATCTCTGTGTTAGAAATGCTTCCATCTTCTCTTCACTGCCCTGAGAAAGGCAGGAGTGTGCAAGGACAGTGTCAGCTCTTTGCAGCTGTGTAGGGCTTCTCCTCTGGGCACAGTTAATGAGCATTGCACCTGCAGAGTTCAGTGAGAGTGCTGCCTGTGAAAGGATGTCTTTGGCACATGTCTCAATTGAAAGTTTCTAAAACATAGCAGAAGGTTCATTTTGGTAGAAGTTCATCATCTTCTCAGTAGAGAAAGCTGGTTTTGTTGCTACTACAAACCAAAAGGAGTGGTTGCATTGTTAACTTTTTTCCTATTAAGAAGTCGAGCAATTTGTGTTTTTTCTTTGTCTTCTGCTCCCCAGGTCTTACTACCTCCCCAAAATCCCAGTTCTGATTCTCTAGAACCCTCCTTTGAGAGCTGCTTCACTGCTAAAAAAACCCTACCACCCCAATTTTTATGTTAAATAAAGCCCTGCAGATGTGCCAAAGTCCCAGGGCTAATTGAGACTTTCTTAAAACAGTGGGGGGTAAAACAAAAAGGGAACATGGCTTAAAGCTGTAGATATCTAACACCTACATCATATGTGTGTTGGAAAGCATTGTGTAAGCTTCACTTCCATTAAAAGGGGAGCTTTAGGGAGGTATTCTTTTAGTAAATAAATAACAAAACATCTGTCAGATATTTGAAGTGTTCAGCTGATTGATTCTGTTCTTTTAGGCAAGAACATAAGTTATTGGGGGGTGTGTTGACTATTTGCACTTGCCAAGAGTTAAACATTAAATTTGTTTTGAACACTTAAAAGGACAAAGTGGGCAGTTCATTATGATTTGTACAAGGACATAGAATTTAGGTATGTAGTTTCTGTTCACCCATGGCAAGCATTGTATAAAATTATAGTTGATAATCCCAGACAAAAGAAAAATGTAATTCTGAGTGATTGCTCTTGTAAAAAGTCATTGGTTATGGCATGTTTCTTGCAGGCAGTTTCGTTGTGTGCCAGTCTTTCTCAGATATGGTTTGTAATGGCTAAGGAAGAGAGGGGTTGCCTGTTGGTCAGTTCAGTTAGTGACTGAAGTACAAGAACAACTGAAAATTACATCATGAGTTTAAGCCCTAATAAACTTGGGAGACAAACTTGGTCTGAATCTTTGCCCAAATTGTTACTATAAAGGAGTAATTAATTTTTGTGTATTGTTCAGTTTACTTCTAGGCTTTTGTCAAACAACTGTACAAAGCTGTTGGGATTTTTTTCTGGTTTTATGTTTTTATTTTTATTTTTATTTTTTTCAAGAATGTTATTGGGATGATTTTGACTGTTGGTAGTAACTAAGAAATGGTATGAGTTACCAAAAATAATTTGTCTCAAATCCTTTATAGTCGCATATTGGCTTTCTGAAGACTGTCCCAGTCCAGTGCCTTGGGCAGCTGTAGGAGACTTCAAGGTTGGAAGAACTTTAAGGACAGAAAGTTGTATGCACAATGGCAGGGGCTAATTAAAACATGTATGTACTGAAGGAGATAGACTTTTACCTGCTTTTCCTTGTGTCAGATTGTACTCTCTGGTTAGATTCAGTGGGAGTGGGACAGCACTGCCAGTCCTTGAGGAACACTGAGCTTGTTTGTTAAAAATTTTTGGATTATTGAAGTGTTTATTACACATTAATTATGTATCTTCTCCTCCTGCAGCCATCTTGTTTGAATGTGTCCAAACAATTTATACCATTTATCCCAAATCTGAATTACTTGAAAAGGCTGCCAAGTGCATTGGAAAATTTGTTTTGTCACCCAAAATTAACTTGAAATACTTAGGTAAGCATGCCTGATTTCATGATGCTGTCTTTAATTTGGCCATAGTGGTAGCATTGCCTTGTGTCACTTGCAATCCCTTCCATTCCAGGTTTAAAGGCTCTGACCTATGTTATCCAGCAGGATCCAAATCTGGCACTTCAGCACCAGATGACAATAATTGAATGTCTGGACCATCCAGATCCCATTATTAAAAGGGAGGTCAGTGAATTTCTAAATGTCAAAAATTAAGTTAATTGTTAAGGTGGATGATAAGTTTTGTAAAATGAGTAGTGTAAAAATGTCATGTTTCCATAATTGAGAGAAGAGTTGCAAACAGCATGAATGTGGCAAGCTGTGTAGATAAGCAGTGTATTTCATTTAAGAATAGTTGCTCAATTTGATGTACTAAAGCTGCTGTTTGCCTGCTTCCTTTTTTGAGTCATCAGAATCAATTAATTTTTTTTGTGCTTTCTCTTTCAGACTTTAGAGCTTCTCTATAGGATTACAAATGGGCAGAATGTAATTGTCATAGTCCAGAAGATGCTTGACTACTTAAAAGAAAGCAAAGAAGAATATGCTATCATCAACTTAGGTGGCAAAATAGCAGAACTAGCTGAGAAATATCCTTTTATTTTTCTGAACTAGCTGAGATATATCCTTTTATTTTTCTGAAACTTTGAAGTTAGAGCTCAGACACCTGTAGCATTGATACCTATCAAAGCATCTTTCATGAGCTTGTGAAGTAGGAAGTGTTAGAGCTGTGCTTTCCATCCTTTCAAATGCAAAGGAAGTATGAAAAGAAAGCATGTACAAAAATCACTACAGTGTTTCTTGTATTTCACTGAGAGAAACTGCACACAAATTTTGGCTTTGGGAGTTTTGCATTAAAACCTTGTGTTTTAAATTCAGACTTTAAAGTCTTATACCACTGCATAGAGAGAGATGTCTCAGTGCTACTGGAAGTGCTGTTCTGTAGTTGTGGGACTGATCTTCCCTGATAGAACTCTTCATTGTTGCATGGATTTTAAGAACAGCACATTTTGATAGAAAAAAAGAAAAGATTTTCTACAAAATGCCATAGAAGATGAAATTGATGATTAGGGATTTGGCTTATGATAGACATTACTGTTAGACCTGCCATTGCCTGATTTCTGTGTGTTTTTGTCTGATAACTGGAGTTGTAAGCTCTTGATAATAGAGACCTGCCTTATCATCCTCTTTGTGCAATGCTTGGCATGGAGTAGTGTACTAAAAAAAGCTCTGTTGTCCTGCAGTAAGCAAAAACTAATGCAATAACACTGAAATTTCTGTGCTCTTAAAAATGTCCATTCATTAGCTGTGTGTTTTCAAGCCTTGTCTGAGAGAAGGCAAAAGCCAACTTTCAAAGTTAACAAAGGCTGATCAAAAGTTAAATATATTTAAAAAAAAGCAGTGAGGATTTCTGTGGAGTGCTTCAAAACGTTTTTGTAAAATTGGTAAGTCAACAGCGAAGCACTACTGAAAAGAACTGTTTTTTTATCATTGATCAAGTGATGCTGGGGAAGCAAAAGATTATCTGGAAACCTAGCACAGGACAAGTGAGTGCTTAAAATAGAGTAGGACAAATGTGAACATATCTGTTCCTAGTGTGTAAGGCCTGCATAAACTCAACTTTTTCAACAGACCAGTAGGTTAAAACTTTTCTAACTGACCACCAGTTTTCATGACATTTACAGGAAACACTTTCTAAAAGATACAGGAATATTTCCTCTTTAGTTAGATGGAGCTGCTATTTGCCCATCAGATCCCCAACTTACTGGGAGGATCATGATGGACATTCCTTAGAAAATACACTAAATAAGAAAGAAAAAGTTATGCCTTAGCATTTCATTCCTTAACATCTGGACACGTATGCCCCTAACAATGAGTGGTTCATCCAGACAATGAATGCTGTGTTCTCAGTTGGAGGTGATGTTGTGCATTCTGATATCCCAAACAACTTTCTGAGGCTGTTAGCTGAAGGTAACTCCCCAAATGCTCTGAAGAATCAGACACGTTCCTTAATAATCTGGGTTTTTCTTTTCTTAAAATGTACTTTGAAATATTTGGTAGGATATGTTGTTTGTGTTTCAGAAACTGTGCTGTTTTCTGTCTAGGATTTGATGATGAAAAAGAAGATCATCAGCTAAGGATGTATGCAGTACAATCTTATTTAACATTACTTGAGGAGGAAGATAAATTGTATCCACAGAAATTCCTTCAAGTTATGAGTTGGGTAAGGTAGACACACAGTCAGAATTCCATACACAGATTTGAGGAAGCTGTCAAAGATAATAATGTATTTAATAAATATTTATTAAACTTTAATTTTGAGTCATTTTTACTTGAAGTCAAGCTACACATGCTGAAATCTCTTTTATTAACTTGTGTTTTGTGGAGAAGCTGACTTGCTCCCTTTAAGGCAGGTGACTGTTGGAATGGCTTGGCAGCCACCTGAGTCTGCATGCATACTGAGAGCCCTTCTGTCTTCATCCAAATTAGCCAGATGTGGCTGTGAAGTGCTCTTGTAGCCCTGCAAATGACTGGCCAAGTGATGTGCTGGTGTTACCTGATACCTGGGGAAGCCTCAACTCCCACCCAAGGGAGAGGCTGCAGAGTGAGGAAATGGTGTTGTGTCAGGGTCTAGTTATGTTTAGCTTTCTTTTCAAGACAGTTATTTGATTTTTAAAAAGCCAAAGGTTGGAGTCTGTTGAGGTAAACACAAAGGTCACTTCAACCCTTTGGCATATAAAACACAATATGGTAAAGAAATAACTTGGAACATGTTTAAATAATAGTTTCTTGAATGTGAGGTGGATTTTGTGTTGTTATTTAGTACTATATTCTAATTTCAAAGCTGAAAGTACTGCTCTAAATGCATGTTTTGCATGTTTTTATGAATAGGTGTTGGGAGAATATTTCAGTCTTGTTACAGATGTTGATCCAGAAGCTATTTTGACAAAGCTCCACAGCCTGCTGAAGAAGACTTTTGTTACTTTTGAAACTAAAGCGTGGATAATGGCTGCAGTCACCAAGATAGCATCACACACCTCCTGCTCAAAAACAGTGGATGAACTAATCCAAGAACTCAGCAGCTCTCTGGATACATGCCTGAGACAATATGCCTTTGAATTGAAGCATCTGTATGAAGACAAAGCACTGATGAAAAGCTTGCTTCCATTTGATGCTAGTTGCAGTGACCTGGTGGTAAGACACATGCCATGTGTGTTTTTCATGAACCTCTTTGTAGTTCAGGGGGATGAATATTTTGGTGAAAAGGTGTTTTCAAAGTGAATGGTATTTGTGGTTCTTACTGGTGCAAGTCTGCTTAAAGTGAGTTTTCAGAAACACATTTTCAGGTATGTGGGATGAATCATAGTGTTCTGTACTGAAAGATAAAGAGCCATGGTCATTTAGTTAAGTAAGCTGGAGTAGCTTTTAGCAAACTTATAATTTCATACAATGGTTTATTTTTAGTTATCTTTTGTTTTTTCAATGACGAGGTAGCCATGCTTTAGTGATGCAGTACTTCTTTTGAATTCCAAGGGTTTGCTTCCTATTTAAAAATTATTGATTTTGACCATGAAATTTCCACAGTAAATGATGGAAAAGATTCTGTCTGTATAGCATTTTAACTGGTAGATATGGGAGATGTGACATGAAGATCCTGAAAAGACACAATGTTCTTCTGGTAACATCAGGATCACATAGAGCAAATGTTTTCATTCCCTTTTCATTCTTTTTAATTCTGTGTAGGTAGATGCTTCCTTATCTTTTCTGGATGGGTTTGTGGCTGAGGGACTTGGTCGTGGTGCAGCACCATATAAGCCTCATCACCAGAGACAAGAGGAGAAACTTTCTCAGGAAAAAGGTGACAGTGTACTGCATTTACTTAATATTGGTAAATTACCTGATAAGTATTAACAATTTAAGTGTACACTTAATTTATCTTCTTAAAATAACAGCATCTTAATGCAGCTTTTGTCTGTAGACAAAAGCTGAATTCAACTTAAGTTTTAGTTCCACTTCTGTCTAGCTGATGTATAGAGATTGCTGTTCTGCAGGTGAGAAAGTCTTACTGTAATCCTTGCTGGCTTATAGGATTTGAAATTTATGGGATTATTAAAGTGAAAGCCTGTAGAAGTCCAGCAGTACAGGGATATCTATTTTCAGAAAATAGATTTCATTCTTACTTTTTTTAATGCCTCCTTGTAATTTTAAAATTGTCTTGCAGCTCTGAATTTTGAACCTTATGGATTGTCCTTTGCTTCAAGTGTGTCCTCATCTGGTGTCACTGGCAGACAGTCCCCCACTGGTTTATCTTTTGGCTCTGATATATCTGGGAATAGTGCTGAGACTGGGCACAAAGAGTGAGTTAATTTGTGTTTGAAGTGAAGTACATTTAGGCTTCTGTTCTTGTCAGTATCCTGGGTCTTTGTTGCTTCATTGCATGGGACTAGAAAGAATGCAGTTGAACTTGGAAAGCCCTATCACATAAGAAGAAAATCAGGTGGTGGCATCTGGGTAATTACAAGGGAAACAGCTGATGTGGTCAGACTCTTCCACTTTCTTCAAGACTGCAGTGTAGGTGATAGTTAATGCAGTATAATTGGGACAGCATTGCCTGATGATTACATTGTTTACTATTTTTTCTGCCATCTTTCTTTTTCTAAAATACAGAAGTGAGGCTAAGGTTTGCAGTGTAAGGTGCTCCTTTTATTTTTGGTGCACAACACATTAATTCCGTATCCAGTTTCATACAAATTAATAACTTCATTTATACTCTGCTAAACTTGTATGCAGGACACCTTTCCAAAATCTTTACATTTTACTGCTTACTCTTGTCTATCAAAGTAGTGAATGGTGTTTGAGTGTTGGCATGTTTTTATGAACATGTTCATATGGCTGATCCTGCTTTGTTTTGTTTGCCTTTTTAGGACAAATACTCTGAAACTTGAGGGGGTACGCAGGCTGTGGGGAAAAGAAGGTTACCTTCTAAAGAAAGAAAACAAAACAGGGAAAGAGGATGAGCCACAAGCAGTGCCTTGTGGCAGCTTGTTAGCAGGGCAGGTGGGGGAGCCTCCTGCATTGCAGCCTGATCAAGGGGCCAGCCTGACTGAGGAAGACAAAGAGAAGCAGCAGTTAGCATCAACTTTGTTCATTGGGCTGGGATCCAGTGCTGGTGTCAGCCTGGTAAGTGATTCTTTTGAGACTTAACAGTTTAAAATTTATATATGGTCGTATTTAAAATTATAGATACTTGTATGCAAATGGAGATCAAATTAGTGATAAGACAAACCTCCCCCCATGTCATTGAAAAACTATTGAGAATTGCTTTTGAAGTGTGGTATTTCATTGAAACCTGAAACAGTTTGATGAAACAACCTCTGAGGCAGATCTGATTTGGTAACTAGAACTAGACTCTGTCTACATGTTGTTCTCCAAGTTTTAGTGTCAGTTTTCTTGAACAATTGTTCCTTGACCCAGCCTTGCAGAGCTGTCACTATTCTTTTGGATTTAAGGCTAGAATTTGACACCCTCTGTCAAGACCATTTTTAATTTATATATGGTAGTAGGTGAAACATAAAATAATTCACTATTAGGTAATATTTTTAAGACTGGCATCATGTTAGCCAGCTCAAATCTTGGCACTTAGCATTGGTTAACCAGAAACTACCTTTGCTTAGTCTTTAATAAGAGCTTTTAGTTTGTTAAGATAATCAAGAGTCATTCTTGCATTATAAGCTAATTTAGTATTCTGTAAGAGATACAGCAAACACCTGGATCCATTAAAATATTTAGAATCTCATTGTATTTGTCATCTGTTTTGATTTTAGTCCTTCCTCACTGTTGCATGGTATAAACACAGCTCATTGCTAGGAACTTTTCCACCGATTTTTTTTTTCTCTTTTCAGATGGGCAAAGCAGACACAGCTACTCAGAAGTTCAAAAGGAAATCAAAGATAAATGAAACTCAACAGTTCAGAGCCTCAGAGGAGGCGTCAGACTTCCAAAACAGTGCTGCTTCAGATTTTGGCCCTTTACTTGATACAGTACCTGTTAATATGGAAGACTCTGAGGGAATTACACACACAAGGTTAAGGAAAGCCTCCCCTTGTTCTCCAGATACTGTAGAAGACAATTTAGCATTTGAAACACCTCAGGCCCTCAAAAAACCTGTGCTGGATGACAGACTTTCAGCTAACAGGCTGTCACAGTCATCTTTGTTTGCTGATAGTAATATTGAAATTTTTCAGCCTTCTCCAAGTGCTCAATGTGAAAGTGCCAGTGAAACACCATTGGTCCCTTCCTTACCAGAAGAACTTGAAGGGCTTCCTCACTCTGAAGGAGTGGGACTTTGTCAGAGTGATGCCTTAGCTCTGCATTTACGTAAGGTGTGGACTGATGACTCTCTGTTGCTCATTGTTTTTGTTTCAAATAAAACCACTTCTGCACTTCATGCTGTGAACTTAGTGTTTGAAGAAACAGAACACTTTCAGGTAAGAAACTTTGTTCCCATTGTATTTTAAATTCAGTTGGAACTTCTTGCTTTTTGCTTCCATTCAACTGTGCAGTGTTTGGTTTAATGTGATAGCCATGCCTTTTTTCAAAGTACTTCCTTAAAACCTATTTAAGCTATTACACATATTTTTAAAAGGAGGTGAAAAAAAATCTCACTATAAACTTACTGTCATTGGCTGTAAAAGTTAGCCTCTCAGTTTTTCAGTTCACTTTGATTTTGTTTGCCTCTGCATAACAAATATGTGTGATTTTTCCATTCTGAATGCAAAGACTAAAAACCAAATGCAAAATCTCACTTGTCCTGCTTGGAGTAGTATGACTTGAGTTCACCTCACTGTGTAGCTTTTTTTTTGTCTGGGTGTGACTATTGTGCTTGTGCATTCATTTCTATTTATCTGATATTCAAACATGATGCTTTCTTGACACCAAATTTGTGTAAACTTTCAGTTTTGTTTTCAAAGGCATTAGTCATGGTTCACTCTCATGCATTTAGTTGAGGGTGCAGAGGACTTGATCAGTTTAGTTTTTTACATTGGCTACATTAGGGATTTAAATACGATTGGTAAAAGCATGTTATATTCATAATTAAAACATCATTTAAATATTTAGAAAGACATCTGGAAATTGCCAATTAATATGACTATCCACAGATTTTGCTAAAAGAAGCACAGAAGTATTAAACAACTCAGCAAGTGATAACTAGATAAAAAGGATTAAGCTGGTTTTTTTTTTTTTTAGAATTGACTTAATCAAGGAACTGCTAATTGGTTATGGAATCCCTTTCCTTTCCTTTTCTGACTTGAATCAAACTTGTTTTGGCATTGATAGAGAAGGAGCGTCTTCTGTCTAGATTTTCCTTGTAATTCACTTAAATTCCCACCAAGACCACCACCATGGATAGAATTTCTGTTACTGCTTTGTTTGGAGAGCCAAGGACTGCTCAGTAATCTAGAGATCCTCCTTTTTGTTAGGGATATTTTCTCAACTTCTTGCTTTTAATGTATAGCTTGAGGTATGCTGTGATGCTGCTTGCTTGTATATTAGTTCATGTTGGGACTGAGCTGCAGAATTCAGGTTCTGGGTGCAGTTCTTTGGAGCTGGGAGAAGCCAATGGCAGAGATCAGTTTCACTGGTGCTATGCAATTCCTAGAATGTTTGTGGGTGTTAATGATTGATTTATCCTTCATAAGGGCTGAGAAATGGTAGCTCTGTTCACTTGTCAAATACTCCAAGAAAAATCAACAGAAATGAAAGGCACTTAAACAGTTTTATAGCTGCATCTGAATCACTTGCACAACTTGACAGCAAGACTTATATTCTTTATTTCTTTTATGACATTATATAGATTTTGGAGAGTGCCACCTCCCAGTTTCCTGTAATTGAAGCTCAGAGTGTGGAACATTGCCAGAAATGTGTGAGGATGAACAAAGTCTGTACACAGGCAATTCTTTCTGGCTCTGTTAGTTACCAGTCAGAGATGGAAACTCATCTTGAATTTTCAGTAACTTTATCATTGATGGACTTCATCAGGTAAATAAAATAAGCTGCACTTTAAAAAAACACTTGTATTCAGCTCAATGTTAGACAAGGGTAGGATGATTTAGGTATTGACTATGAAAATATAAAGCTTCACCTTGAGCAGCTAATTCAAATCTGAGATGGCTGAAAAAGATAATAAAGGGTTATTTTACACTTGCAAAAAAGGGGGTAAAGTTCCAGCAAGAAGTACAAATGCAGGGAGAATATTGACAGTAACTGTTTTTGAAGAGGCTAACAGAAGAGAGAACAGAAGGACATGATGCTTTAAAATATGGCATGATGTAAACATGTCAAGAGGAAACAAGTGGTTTGAGTGCAGAGATCAGAACATTGTATGAAAAGGTTGACAACTTTTGCATAGGAAGAAGAAAGCTCATTCTTTTCATTTTTGAACATTGCATTTATTTTAGGAGTAGGGAAAAACAAGTGTCCTTTGTCTGACAGACTCTTCTTTTGAAGTGAAATTTGAAAATTAATTGTTTTAAATTTAGAAATCTAAAGCAAGGAAGAGAAACATTTTTTAAATGTTAAGCTGAAAAGAGGACTAGTATGTATTAGGCTAATATGTATTTACTTATTGTGTGCTCTATTGTCCAGTTGCTTCCATATACAGGGTTCTTTTGAGACCAAAGATATTCTGATTTATATATATTATTTGGCTAAGAAATATGGTGAATTTCTTTTTAGGCCAATGGAAATGACTACGGAAGACTTTGGGAAGCTGTGGTTGTCCCTTTCCAATGATGTGAAACAGAATATAAAAATGTCATCTTGCCAAGATTCCCTTGCAGCAGCCCTGGATACACTGCAACAGAAGCTGAAACTCCACAGAGTTGACATTATAGGTAAGTGAAAGTGTACTGTAGGGTTGCTCACAGGATAATTTGTCCCAGGAAAAGAAGTGCATGGAAGAGAGTATCTTACAGGTTAAGGCAGGGAATGTTTGGGACATCGTTTGCCTCACTCAGGGGTCTGTGGGAGGGTGATTGAAAGGTACAAGTGTTCAGCAAAGAGTGGATTTAAAAGGGAGAAGACTTGCACTGGGAAGAGTTTTGGGCAGGACAAAAAGGGAATGAAGCTGTATGACACGTACGAAGCTGGGATTTTGGCATGGTTTGTGGTGATGTGCTCCATGAGTTAAAGAGTGGGGAAAACAGCAGACATGGAGTGTGAAGTGCTCTAGCAGTAGTTAACTTGCTAATTGTTACTTCATTTTTTCTTGTGGTCTCTCAGGTAATGAGGGCATCCTGGCCTGCCAGCTCCTTCCATCTGTGCCCTGTCTGCTGCACTGCCGTACCCACTCAGGGATGCTGGCCCTCTGGTTCAGGTCCCCTTGTGCTGCTCTTCCAGATGGTTTGCTCTATCAGTGTCAGAAGGTGATGGAGGAATCCTAGCAACAATAGTGCCTGCCTTAATCTTTTTGGTGTGTGAAAGCAAATCAAAGATTTATACAGTTGCACAGATAATTACCAAAGCTAAACTAAGATACTGCTTCTTCAAGTATTAAAAGTTTTCTTCCAGCTGGCAACATCCAAGTGGACCTGTGGGGGGAAAATGGTGACCTAAATTACCCCTGCAAAAACATGCTCAGGACTGTACAGTACATTAAAGTATTGTTACCTGTGTAAGTGAAATGTATATTAATTTTGTTGTAAATGATTGAAAGTATTTATTTTTATTACACAGCTTTTATAGATGCCAACACTTATTCTTCATGACAACTACTTAAATATGATTTTGAAGAAAACATATTTCCGTTATGTGGTCAGACTTGATCTGTTAACTAATTTTATTTTGATAATTTTTCTAAAGCTATTTTTAAGCACTGCTGACAACAAGACCCTTATTGGTGGTTATATAAAATAATTTATGTAGCAAAAAATGCATTGTTTTAAAACAGTTAAAAGATTCTGGGGAGCAAAACACTTCCCATAATCTTTGATATATACCATGGAAGGGATAATATCTAAATAGGTTTTTAATAGGAATCAGGCACGTGAAATTGTTTGGAAGCTTCTCCTGGGGGATTATCTAAAGCCCTTCAGGTTAGTTCCTGTCTGCAGTTCTTCCTGCTCTGTATTTCAGTCTCATTCCCTCTCCGTAGGGGTCTGTGACAGTCATTGAATATTTGTGCATGTCTAGGATGAAGTTCCATGTGGATCAAGTCTGAGGTGACTGAGCTGGGGGCACTGGGCTGTGGACATGTTGACTCCTTGATTGTTGGGCAGTGAACACGTTCATTGCTTTCCAGTCCACCTATAAATTTAATCTGGCCAAAATCCCTGTGCATGAAGACTCACAAGGGGAAAACTTCAGTTTATTTTTACTTCTAATTATTTATAGCCTCAGTATGACTCATCAAATGTCTGACTTGCAGAGATGTGGCTGTGTTTTGTGTGCATGGTTGGGAACTGCAGCAAGGCATGGGGGATTAAATCAGAGCAGCAAACGTGGAAAATGTCTGAGCAGATTGTCTCCTCTTCCTGAAGTAACCTCACAATCTTGAAAATCCAGTGATCTTTATTTATTTAGATGCTAAATTAAAAATAGTCCTGGTTAGTGTTATTTATAGCTGGTCATGTTTTCTATTTAAGCATCCAAGATTTTACACACAGTAAAACATGGTATAAAGGGATTCTGTGGTGGAATTCTCTCTTTCATGTGTTTAACAGTAACAAGGAAACTTGTATTTCAGCATTACTGATTCTCACCTGATAAGCACTGGTTGTTAAGGAAAATAAAGTGTTCTTTTACTTTGCTGATGTTTTGGTAAGTGTTCATGAAATTGTTGTAAGAATGTTAATGTGCTGATAGCAATTTTTTTTTAAGTCAAGCTACTTGTGTTGCCACAAGTATAATCAAGCAAAATTCCTTTTTTATTGTTTCAGTACCCTCTTACTGAGGAATTTAAAGTGCACTGAACCTGTAAATATATTTAATGTTCTGCATACCTTAATGTTTACTTGGCACTTCAAGACAATTTATGTAAATGAAAACTGATTTATAGTGGAATAATTTCCAGCAGACGATTTCCCTGCTGGTAAATCAGACTTGTGTTATGCAATTGGACTTCTGTAATCATAGGAACTCTAATACAAATATCTGTTTGTGGCCTATGCATTTAAACCATTTCAGCAAGGAGATGTTCTATGTCCTGGTGTTTAAAGAACTGCAAAGACAACAATGCCTTCTGTTGTTAATGTAATGTTCTCTGTAACCTTTTTCACTGTATGAATAGTGTATGTTAAGCTGTCAGTATTCTGATTCTAATTGCTGTATGGTAACATCACTTAAAGGAGTTTGCAGGGCATTATACCTGTGTCTTTATTTTTGGGCTGCCCAACAAATACTGTTCTGGATCTATCACCATATTTGCATTTCTTGCAGTTTAATAAAATTCAGTTTTATTTAAAAAAAATTAGTTTGATACTTGTTCAGTGTTCTTTTCCATCACATGTAGCAGTGCTTCTGCATATTAGGAACTAATTCCTATTTTAATTGTTTCTCTTTGCATCTGAACAGTGCTGAAGAGTGTAACATCACAGAATTCTTGAATCCGTTAATAATCTGAATGTCCTGTTTCTCAGTTGGAGATATCAGAACAGTGAAGGACTACACTTTTTAAGCAGCATTGTGTGCCAGCTCACATTATCCAGTTCTTTTTTTTTGGGAATACTGCCAGAGTGTGATTTTGTTTTTAGGCATCACAGGAGATTTCAGTATCTCTTGTTATTCACAGCTGACAGGAATAGCATATTTTGAAGTTCAATGCAAACATAAGCCATTGCTGTGGAGTTGGGAGCTTGGGAAGCATGACATTGGCTGAATTGAAGGTGGCTGCAGCCCTGAGCTGGGCCACCAGGCTGCTTGGTGTAACAAAGCTGCTGCAGTGTAAGGAGTCCTGGCTGAGCTGGGGGGCTCGGGCCCTGGGGAGCCTCAGCATTTCAGTGCTGGCAATCCTGATCTTGATCCAGCATCCAGTTGTCTCAGAAACAGAGCTGCAGAGGTAGCTCTACAAAGGAATACTATTCCATCCAGTTCTGTATGGAGAATTCTGTCATGAGTATCCTCATCTTCCACAGTGTTACAATTTTCATTGTGGCTTGGCTGATCTTGAAGGATGAACGTGTTTTCCATGGAAGGGAAATCAGGTGCAAAGAAGCAGGCTGGAAGGAAGAGAGCACATAACCAGTTGGTATGGAGGGGCTGGTTCAAGAGGCCGCCAGAGGCCAGGTCTGCTGACCTGGCAGGTTAACAGAGACTGGACCAAACCCTTGGCTACCAGGAGGCCTCACGGTTCTACTGCTGGAGTCAGCATTGTATTGTGATTGTATTGGATCTGTATTTCAACTGTTTTGTCAGCTTCTACCTCCTTACCCTAAGTATTTTCAGTTTTTGTACTGAAACAAACACTTTGGTAGGAAAACTGGAGGAAGTGCAACATGGCAGTGTGAGGCAGGATGCTTTCTTAGATACAGATTTAATCTGTTGGATTGTATTACTTTCTGCTAAGTATTCCCAAATTCTCATTCCATAAGGACCCAAAAGAGTAAGTTTGTGTAATGGATGGCACTACCTTGAGGTTTTCCTGTACTTGCAAGCAGCTCATAAATGACACCGATGGTTTCTAAGTATCAGAAAATTGTTTCTCTCCTGTAGAGTCCCACCAGCAGTTTTTCAGCATAAAAAGCTGTATTATCTTTTGCTGTGTGAGTAAGACTGTGCGTGGTCTTTTTCTGGCATTGATTTATGAAAAACAAAAATAGACCTGCTTTAGTCATCCAGTTAAAACTTGCTTTTTGCATTTCTGTTGCTGTGGGGAAACTTAATTGTGCTTTACTCCTCGGTTCTCTTCAGGGCCAGCTATTTATGTGCATGTCTCTGAGAAGGTTTCTCTAGCACAAATCAGATCACGTGTTCAGTATGATGTGCAGCTCTGTGGCACAGGCACCATATCATTAACATGTCAGAAGTCACTCCCATGAGGGTTTCTTGAGCAGTAACATTTTTGTCTTTATTATATAAAGTTGGCAGTGATGAAGCAAAGAATATTGTGTCCTGCCATGATAAGATTCATAAAATCAACCTGACAGCAGTTTTACCAGCAGGAAGGCTCAAAGCACCACTTAAGGAGATTGCTTTAAACTTTGATTTTAAGGTAGTTGTCAATTTTCTCTTTGTGCCATTATTTCATTGCTTTCAGTATAATTGCCATGTGAGTTGTTTGCAAATCTGAGCTCTTTCAGCCAAAACAGTTTGCCTTTTCTGGGAATAAGGACAGGACAATAAATGCTTGCTGTTAAAACGCTCTGGTAGGTTCCAGCACCTCCATGTTTAGGACAGGGCTGTGAAATCTGTCAGGAGTGTGTCTTCCATCTACCTTAAATCACATCAAGCTAAACTGGGCTGAATATATCATGGGAAACATGCAAGAAGGTCCTTGGAAGAGTGAGATTTTGGCTTGTGGTATCTGCTCTTTTGCTGCTGTCATGTGCTTGTGATACAATAGAGGTGGTAGGATAAATAAATCAAAAGGAAACAAAAAGGGCAGTAATCACACATTTTTAATCCACAAATGTGATAATACATAATATATTTAAGGTGACCTGAACATTGCCCATATTTTAGCAACGTTGTTACATACCAAGCTACAAGTACAAAAGTAAACAATGAATATACAGGATATGCAAGTATGAGAAATACTTGAAAACATATCTTTCCTTAAGGCTACTCAGATTATTTTTAAATAAAACAACAGATGTTCAGCTGGTGTGTTTAAAATACCAGAATCTGAATATTGATACTTGAAACACACGAAGAGTCACAAGTACAGGATATCCTTTCATTTAGACATCTTGAATGTTGAATAATCTTTTTCTGGCTTTAAAAGAAGAACTTAAATTTGTTTGCCACAAATGAAACACACAAAATCTGACATGTGCACTGGGACAGGAGCATTGGATACAAGAAATACTGCTCAAAAAGCATCAGTTGACAAGTACATGCCTGGAAGAAATGCAGGTAATGATGCAGGTAAATATGGCTCTGCAACTAGCTGAACTTGCAACCCCAAATGTTGCTGTCTCATTACTGTATTGCAAAGGAGTTTTCCATCTTCATTGTAACTAAATCTAATTTTAATGGTTAAAGGAAATACATATGTGGGGAAATTTACACCATTAAAAAAACTGTTCCGCCAATGTCTCATTTTTACTGTGCTTCAAATGAGTTCTTGTGGGAACAGGTAAAAATTCATCTAGGACAACCCAAGTGAGTACATGATCTGGGTATGTGTATTCTCAGCTGTATAAAGGTATGGGAGTAAAAACTGTTGCGAGAGATAAAATATAGTTACTCTGGGGTGAGGAAAGACAGATAGTAAGAATTTTGAACTGTTTCAATACCATAGTATTCAGGAATTTATTTAAATGAGAAACATCTTTTTTTCTTATCCTGAAGTAATGAGTGATCAACATGTAAGCTTCCCTTAGAGAGGAATGGCTTTCAAATATATTTTCTTCTGTTTGTCAACTTTCAGGTACGTGCGTCTCTCTATCATAGCATACACGATATGGAAGGTATTACCCCCAGATGATGGCACTGTCTGCTCTCTGTGTCAGCTGAAAGGAGAGGGTTCCTGATACTGCAGTGTCAGGAGACAGAGATGAGTCTGGAGGATAAGATGGAGAGGACAAGGAGAGGAGAGATTTCTGAACATGTGTTTTTCACTCTGGGTCAGTCTGCACCTACTTAGGTTCTGCACGTGGCAGCCAGAACCTCCACTCTGCTCCCACACTCCCTGTGTCCAAACCACAACTCTACAAAACCCATTCTTTCTTGGCAAAGTATTTTGTTTGAAGACATCGCTGTATTTTGTTTGAAAAAAACCTAGAAAATTCACTGAAAACATTCTGAACAATAACTCACTCCAGAAACTCACCAGTCACTAAGGCTGTTCTCTTTTGACAACTGTGGATATGCTACACTCGGAGGCACTGCACGAATAGTGGATGGGGTTCCTTTGTATCCCACCTCTGGTTTACTGTAGGCACAAATGTCATGGGTGCATTAAACCAGGAGTCTTATCTAGGCTGAATATTTTGAGAACCAGGTCTCAGGCCTGCTGCTCCTCACAAGGGCAATTTCAAAATCCTCACAAAGAGTATTTTGTTCTGTCAGGCAGAACAGTAAGAGCAGCACAACCTTCAGTCTGAACTCACCTGATGTTACCCAATACACAAGCCCTAAGGGCAGGGGAACTGCTGTACTTCTTCATCTACCTTTGAGCTTCAACCGCTGAGCTGCTTTTCAAATTTAAATGAAACCTTCTCTCTGTTGTTAACAGCTAGAAAACTAAACTGATGAAACTGTTGCTTCATAGAGCAGATCTTTAGATTTTCTCCCGCTTCAGTTTGTATGATTTGTTACTCTCTTATGAAATTTATATACCATGTAAAATCAGAGAGGTTTTCTCATATTGATTCCTGATCCTTTTGAAAGGAGTGAACTTAATCCATTACAGCCCTACTTTCTGTCAAAGCTTTTTCAGTTAGCGTGGAAATAATAAAAATATATGCACCAAGGGTCTTGGGGGTAAATTCCTTGCATTGCTCTTGCCTTCATCTGTCTATTTTTACATAGCCATGCATTGGAGTTTCCTTTCCGTTCACATGTTCAGCCTTGAACACAAAACTAGCAAGATCATGGTGAATAGCAATCTGTGTCTGAACAATACGCATCAGCAGCCTTTCTCACTCTGCTCCTTGAAAAAGCCTGAATTATCTGAACAAAACATTAAAATCAATAGCTTTCTGATTTAAGTTTTCCACTTCATCATGAGCCTGGTGAGCACCTTCTGGGCCCTGCTGGGGACTGTAATAAGACTGATGGGAAGGAAGCTTGCTTGCCTACCATGGCTTAGGAAGGGTGGCCAGTTCTAGAGAGAAGTTTTTGGTTGGTTTCTTGCCTTTGAGCGCAGTTTCAAAGAACCTTCTCATCGAGCAGTTTGTTGATGCCGTTGCAGATCTTTTTGAGGTAGGGCCGGCAGTCCCCGTCCAGGCTGTAGAGGGCAGACAGAAACTCCACATCGGCGAAGTGGTTGAAGACGTGGTTGATGCGCCCGTGGGACCGCGCTGTCAGGTGCCGCCCTACCAGTTCGTGCACCAGCTCTTTGCACTCGTTCAGCAGTTCTGCCAGCACATTCCTGTCAAAAGTGTACTCCACCTCGTAGAAGCTGACGATTGTCATGGCAGTTTGGTTCAGCTTCTTCCTGAACTTGTCTACGATCTCCAGCTCTTCCTGGTTGAACTGATTATTTCGATAGAGGATCCCGATTTTTATTGCCACTTTGATCAGGTCTTTCATGATTTTATGGGCTTCCTTTTTGTTTCTGGTGTGTTCCTTTGTTACTTTGTACAGCTCATCGAAGATTTCGCTGCTTGTGTCATCGATTAGCATGTTAGCCATGGTTTTGGTTGCCATTTTACTCAGGATCTTTTTCTGGGCTTGCAGTGCAAGATTCTTGGAGCTGAAATAATCGGGACCTGGTCAGGGATAGAAAAAAGGGAGAGATGTTAATTTTATTTGGTGAATTATTTTTTTGCAATCAGTTAAGAAAAGCAGTACCTGCGTGCTTAACTGAGACCTTGCATGTGTCAGTGACCAGAACAGTCTCAACTGCAGGAACACTCCCAACACACTACTGCCAGGAATCCTTGGGGATCCACACATCCATGTTTCAGTCTTGCTGTCACTGAGGGCTTTTGCTTGCAAATAAAGAACAGAATATTCTGGCAGGGATATATATGCTGATTCTGTGATAGCCTTTTAATTTTGTAGTTCAATATGAAAGCTTTCTTGGCAGAGAGATCTGCTGAGAGGTTGTGGTTGAAATAATACATGAAGTATCAGACAAGCAAAAGGAGATGACAAGGAATATATGAACCTTCAGTTACACTTTGATCATTGGGAGGCACTGTTGTTCCATGGTTAGGGTAAGCAAATTCACATGCATGGATTTATTTTGCCTTAATCTGTAGTAGCAATGCCTTCCCCTTTTGTTACCAATTTGAAAATTATAGAATATGACTTTTATAAAATGTTGGTGCTTCAGTGCATGCAGTTCCTGCCAGACAAAAATATCTGAGCTATTTGCTCTACATTTATCAAACAAATACTTTGGATTTTTTTAATCTTTTACTCATATCTGCACATTTCACTCAGTAGAGCACCCAAACACATGGCTACTGCTGGGTTTTATCCCATGAGCTTCTGTAACTCTTGGTAGAGATTAATTCAACCTTCCTCTGTTCTTCACATTAATGTTGGTTCCAAACTGACCCTCTGTGGACAAAGCAAAGGAAGTATGGACATGGAATAATTATCCAGGTTAATTCTGGGGCAGCAAAACCTCTGTTGGATCAAAGGGCACTTTATCATTGCGGCCAGGTGGTGATGAGGATGTGTATCTGGGGAGTACAGCCAGTGAGCTTGGAGTGATGGCAGAGTGGCCTCTTTGATCCCAGACACCTGCCCTGCCTTTCCCTCACATCTCCCCTCAGCCTCTGCTCCTGCAAAGGAGGTGCCTGTGTGTCCCTGCCAGCTGGGACCTCGCTCTGCTCACAGGGACACCAGAGCCTTGGCTGCTCCCAGGAGGAAGGAGGTAACCACGTCCTTCACCAGCTGCTGGGAAATCAAACCACTAAGAGATTAAAAATGACAATAAAAATCAAATCTTCCAGTACTTATTTGATTGTGGAGACTGAGTGAGTCTTTAAGCTGGTGGGGTGAGCTCCAAGGCCCTTTCCAGCCTTCAGCACATGAGTGTTGTCATTTCCTCTGTGCTCCTTACACATCTCACGCCAGGAAAAAGGGCTGCTGGCTGCCAGTGCTCACTTGGAGTAAGTAACACTGAATTTAAAGTCCTCTTTTTAATTCTGATTTTCAGGTTGGCTGGAATATTAAAGTTGTCATCTTTGTGTGCCACAGCTGTACTGCTGAGCAATGTTAAAGAGTAACATTTAATTTCAACTGAACCACCACCTGGAAAAAATAATTCAATGTGCTTAAAAGAATTGCCTGTCATTTGGAGAGAAAATTGTGGGGCTGAGCTGCTGTCTGGAGGAAATAGGAAAAACTGTGATTTAATCTAGAAATGATAAAACCAGGATGAAAGCATTCTTTCACTTAGCAGTATGTGGGTATATAAATAGTACCTGTGATGAGTAATTATGTGCATTTGACACACTGAAGTGGTAGATTGTTAGTGTCTGTTTCTGTAGTAACTGCTTGGCATTAATCAAGTGGATGTAGTTGATCAGTACCTGGTTTGATCAAAAACTGAAAATAATTGCAGTAGATTTTTAGAATATTATTTATATTGAAGGTCACACCACTTCAGCCTCATGTCCCTTTGCCCAGGTGAGAGCCCAGCTGAAACCTGTTGTGCCTGGCGCTGCTGCAGGGACAGCTCTGCAGAGCTGCTGCAATTCTGTGGCTCAAAGCAAAGCTAGCAGTTGGGGTGAGCAAAACATCCCATCCCCATCACACCCCCTGGGGGGCTCTGGGACCAGCAGAGACACCAGCATCTTAAATACAGACACGTGCAGCTGCCCTCCACCTGTGTGATCTCTGAGACAAAGCTGGATGCTAAATTAGAGCATAAAAGCTTCTAATGAACTTTTCAGAAGGGAGGGTTGTCCAGCACAGAAAACAAAAGTGTGATGTATGTTTGTGTGGCCAAAGTCCTGTCTCATCCACAGAACTGAGCAGTGTGACCTTCAAACATGGGTCTGTTTCCCAGGACACCCCCGGGTTTGGTAGCTCAGACAATGATACCACAGCTCCCAGTGGAAGGTGCAGGCTGTGAAAGGGGCAGCACAGCTGGAAAGCATCAGGCCAAGTTTAACTGAATGTCAAGGCTGGAATGCTTTTCCATGGCGAGTCCCAAGTGCGGGTTCTACTATTTAACAACATGAGACTGAGCTCCTCCTCCTCTTCCTAAAAGTAAAATAAAGAAATATGTTATTGCACTGCTGCTGTGGCTCCCTCCCCACTTTGTGCTCCTGCCTCTCCATCCTTTCCTTCCATGGCATCTGCAGCCCTCAGAATCCAGGCAGACCCAAATCCTTTGTGCAGGCTCCTTTCCCCCGACTCCCACTGTGACCTGTGCTGCTCTCTGCACTGCACAGTCTGTAGGAGCTGGTCATTAGTTTCACCACGGTGGCTGCCATGTGCTCCATCCCAGCCAGCTGTACCAGGCAGAAGAGGTTCCAGTGGGCACGGGCAGAGCCTGGTGGGACAGACATTGTTGTGCACTGTGGTGTCTGTTAAATACAGAAGCTTCAGCTGCTACCACATCAGGAAACTGCTGACAAGCTCAGGAGGAGGTGAAGGGCAGCATCCCACCTGCCCCAGCCAGCTGCCAGCCTGGGCCCCGGGATGGGCACTCTGCAGAGCCCCGGCCATGCCTCTGCTGCCCCAGCTCCTGCTGCTGCACTCAGACAATGTGTGTGGGATGGGCAGGAGGCAGACAGCACCATCAGCCCACTTGTGCATCCAGACAGCGGCGTGGGGGCTCCTCACAAAGGGCTGTGCTCAGCTTTGCTTTGATTCTGGGTGTGTGCAGCTTTGCAGCAGCCTGTGCTGGAGAGTGAGAGAAGCTGTTTGGATTGATTGTTTGGATTCCTGCCTCCAAAATCACACTGTGCTCAGACACCCAGGTGACGCCTTGCCTTTCAAAGATCACAAGTGGTTAGCCACATGATCATATTCAGGCTTTCGTGGGGACAGCATGTTTACCGTGGCAGCTTTTTCTTACTGCAGCACATTGCTCACTACACAAAATACATCTTCACCTCCTACATACAGCAATTCTATTTTCTGCTTTCTTTCATACAGCAAAACAAATCAGCAGCGACATTATAGATGCTATTAGCTTTCAGGAACATTTCACCAAGGCTAAAAATGAAAAACCACCCTCCAAGCATACTGCTTTGTTGGGTAGCGATTAGCTTCCATTATAGAAAATCTGACATCTTAGTTTTTACCAAAGAAAGGGCCAGTTCTGCTTCAGATCTGCTCTCACCTTGTCTCTGTCATCCAGAGAACTGTGTATGATAAAAGCTGTTTAAAAAGCTCCTTGTGGTGGGGTTGATCCCACAGCAATCTCCCATCCCTCTGGAAGTGCAGCTCCCCAGCCCCGTGTTTCCCCCGCTGTGGTGCCCATGGAGGGGTGGTGAGTGCCCAGCCCTGGGCAGGAGGATGGGGAGAGGCTCCCTGTGCCCAGGGAGTGCCGTGGGCAGGGCAGGACACCCCTCCCCAGCAGTGACCACCCAGCTCCTGGCACACGGTGCTGAACATGACAAAGATGTCTCACATCCACTAAACTTAATAACACGATTGCTTAATAATAGAGTTGCTTAATAACAGAAGTGCAGAAAAAGTTTGGCAACTCCAGCGAGCGGATGTAAGAGTTTATTATTTTAGGAGTTTTTGAAACTAAAATGCAAGAACATCTGTAATATTCTCCAAATATTTTGATTGCAGATGGCTGTACCAAGTACAAAATGGTCAGAACGAAATGCTCAGCAATACTATTTTTATGTAAATCTGCATTCAGACGCTCTGTACAAAACACAGCAAATCCATTCAGCCAGAAGATGCTCCCACTCTGGTGAGGAGGGTGAATGGTCAAAATTTGCTGGAAGCAATTATGAGGATATGGAAACCAGCCTCCTGAGCAATGAATCCATTTCCCCCCCAGTTAGCCACTTAGTCAAAGCCATAATACCATTTTGAAGCCAGGATATTTTCTCCCTGGCTAATGGCTGAAAGTTGAGTTGAAGTGAATTCTGGAGGGAGCGTGGCTTCACCGCAAAAATGGAGAGAGGAGGAGTCACCTGAAGGGCTTCTGTGGAGGTTGTCCAGTGCATATTTAATTGTTTGGGCAGGCTGGCTGGAATGTCACCTGACACTGGGAGCTGTTACCCCAGTGCCTGCTGCAGCTTGTCCTGGGTGATCAGTTACCTCAGCCATTGGCCTCACCTGCTCCAAGGTGAGACACACGTGGAGCCTTGGCCTGATTTTCCACTTCACTGAGTGAAACCCCTGCTCCCAGCAGTCGGGGTGGTTGTGTTTTACAGCCAAAGACTGCACGTGGTGGAGCTACTGAGTAGGCTTGAGAGCATCCTGGAGAGGTGTGTTGAGCTGTTTTAAGTTAAAGGTCTGAGCTAAAATCATGAAGAAGCTACAGGTCTGAAGATGGTTCCCTCAGCTTGCCAGGAATGGGAGGTGATGGGAACCAGAACAGGTTCCCTGCATCTGTGCCCCAGCTGTACTGGAAGTGAGCAAAGGGCTGAGCCTTAACTGAACAAGATGGAAATGTGTAAGAAAGTAAAGCTGATGAAGAGGCTGAAATATTTTTAATACTCCTGAATCTTCACTTTTAAAATGCAGCACAGCTTCTGCAGCAAAAGACAGGCTTTAAGGAGTCAGCAGTGCTGCTGCAAACGTGGGCATCCCTCCAGCTGCCAGCAATTGCTCAGGCTTGTGGGAGATGGACCAAGCCAAGGGCCAGGCGCACTCCGAGTCTGCTACAGCGTGAGATAGCTGGGTTGTGAACATTGCTGTAGGAATGTGCTGTTTTAATGACTTGTGTGACCCAGTTTGAATGCACCTGAGTACTTTAACTTAGTGATATATCTGCCCCTGAGCCTGGAGGGTCTGAGAATGAGGCAGTTGGATTGTAAAGCTCTTGCAGTCAATACCTGAATGGTTAACCCAGCATTGCTGCTGGTGTTGATAATTTACTGTGTTGCAGCTTGTTTCTTTATAACCGAAAGATTTGCCTGTAATGGTTCCTTTTCTTGACATAAATAAAAAAAAATCTAGTTGCTTAATTTCCATCATTCAGGAAAAATGTTAGAGGAAATGAGCTGCAAACGTGTGTATTTTATTTATCCAACAAGTCTCACTTACATGTTACAGGATTGATTAGAAACGTGAACTGCAGGACTTAAGATTTCAAAGTAGCTCTAAAAGCAGGCAGGAAAGCCACTTGTCCTGTAGTGTTTTAGTCCTGAGCAGCCCAGGCACGAGCTCTGAGTGTGTGTATTACTCTTGGACAGCTACAGAATCACTGCAGAAGAAACATTCAGTGTTTCCAGTAACTTTAAGCCAAGAAATCCAATAGAGCAGATGGAATACATCAGCTTTCAGGGAGGGCCAATTTAAACACGTGTAAGCACCAGGGGCCCAGTGCTCAAACTTTAACACTTCTAAATTGTTACTGTGAGCATAAAAGGGTTGCTCATATCCACAGTGGAACAGGAGGTTACAAACTGATAATTATATGATCTTGGGAGAATGTACCAGTACCCAAACATCTGAAAGCAGAACTTGGACATGCTGGAAATGGCAGCAACAGCCCTGTACAGGGGAAATATGACTGAATGGAAAAGAAGACTATTTTTCCTTTCAGTGCTTTAGATGAGCAGCCACTATGCCACAAAAAAAGCTCTGTCTGGGAACCTGGGGACTGGAGATTCCACTGGATAGTCTTATTTCTACTGCTGATTTGTATCTGGCATTTACTGTTCTGGTACTGTATTGCTACATACTGGAGTTGTCTTTCAATACCTGGAGGAGGTGGTGGAAGGCTGGGGGGCCCCTTCTGTAAAGAGAAGAAGAGCAGCGCAGAGTGAGTGGGTAGACTGCTGTCCTCTGGGTAATGCCTCCAGGAGCCTGGCCAGGGGAGAGGAGCTCAGCTGCAGTTTCCATCAGCTCTGATGGGCTTGCCAAAAAAGGGTCTGGCTGAGTTTGGTCCTGCTGCCCCTGGTAGCTGGCTGGGAACTGAACTGCACTGCTGTGCTCCTCTCCTGGGTCTGAAAGCAGTAGCTGGCATGTGGTGTGTGGATGACAGCACTGTCCCAGAGCTGAGCCTGGCTCACAGGGTGGAAACCTTCCCAGGCACTCCCTTGAATATATGGCACAGCTGACACCACGCTGGGATTTTGTATGGCTGCAATTTGACATTACAAATGAGACGTTGGTCATATCCTGCAAACTCACATCCAGCTTGTGGGAGAGGAAACCACTCCCTACCAGAGGGGTGCAGTGAGGATCATCTCTGCCATTGTGTCCCACAAACCAAAGGGCTGGACCAGGCAGCAGCTGCTTTGGTCAGACCCAGACCTGCTCCAGCCTGCCAGGGACCAGCTGGGCACATGCAAGCAGCACACACCTCCTTGAAAGTGGCCACTAAAGCTTTTAATTTTATTAACCTGGTAATGTGCATCAAAGCCTAAACCAGGCTGCAGCTCCTGGAACGGTATCTTGCTGGGTGACTTTCAAGAGCTCATTTTCAACTTTGCACCTTGTATTTCATAGCACAGGGGGAAGCTCTGCCAAGGCAGCAAACACATCTGATCAGCTCCTGGCAGCTGGAAGTGAGTGTAAGCAATGCAGAGCTTGCACAGCACCCTGAGGTACACCCAGAGTGTCAGCAAGGCCCTGCTCTTAAGTGCTCAGTTGAAGTCTGTTTGCCAGGAATGACAGTAAAACACTTAGGTGTTTGGGTTTCTAAGCTGTACTATACAACTAAAAGAGGTTTTGATAAACTGTATTTTATAAACAGGTTTGAAGTCTTTTGATGTCAGTTTATGTTCATGCCAAAATACATTGAAAAGAGTGAACACCCCTATCCCAGAAAAAGCTTATTTAGCTCTGCCTGACACTGTCAGACAAAAAGGTTCCACAATTTCAGCAGAGTTTTGACAAGGGATGATTAGTTACTACCCCTTGCAACGACCTGTTGATCTTGTTCTTGTATTTTGAGACAGGTGTTTATGACTATATTAATTGGGGTTTTTTAAAATGCTAGTTTTACTCTAAAATACTTCTTTTGACCAAAGAGGCGTGATGGCATACCCGAAACACTACAGCCACATCTTCTTTAAGCATGGATAGCTGACCAACCCCAGCAGCCCATGCCTTGATGGCACTCGGGGATATCTTTAATTGGCCAGGAGGTTTTGGCCTTCAAATTGTCTGTGATTTTTTTCCCCCCAATAATGTCTCCACACAAAATCTTGGGCAGAAGCTATTGAAGAATTTAACTTCAGTATCTGAAACATTTTGTGTTTCACATCCTTTGCCTTTTCCACGATTACCACATTTATTACACTGTCCTTTCTAGAAGACACAGCAGGGAAAAGAGAAGCTATCATGGGAACTGTGTGGCAAAAAATACCCAATTAGTCAAATAATTATTATCTCTATAGGAAAATTATGCTTGTTTTAATGCCTGGCCATGTAATTTTCACATCAGGATCGTAATGAGTTCTTTAGTATGTGCTAAGGGGTTGTTTATTGCTTAGAAGGGACAGAGGCTCTTGGGAAATATCAAGCATATAATGAATGATAAACAATTATCTTGTTAAGGAATGAAGGCTTGTAGGCTTCTTTGAAAGGATTCAACCATCATGTTCTTCCACACTAAACTAACAATTATCCAGGAAAGGGTTTTCTTGCCAAAGTATTGTTGGTCACAGAGACTTAAAGACCATGTGAAACCTTTGAAGATTTTGCAGCTGTCCTGTTTGATCCAGATGCAATTATTGTAGCAGCTTCTCTTTGTCAATGATCTGTAGAATTTGCTTGCAGTGGTTCCAAACTGGTAGATTTGTTCTGAACAAAAACTTGAAGAGCTGTTTGAACATTGTGACACTTGCACAGGTCTTGGGTGCTTTCAGTCCAGTTTCATGAATGACTTGAATCCTTGATCAGGCTGTGTATGGTTTTCATGTATTCTTTCATCCTCTCCTCTGGCAGGGTGAGGGAGAGAGGAAGGCTGTGGAGGCATCTGTGCTTTTGTGGGCTTGGTGCTTGGCAGTTACCACAGGCACCACTCCTGGTTAACGGGAGGGTCAGATTTCCCTGTGCTTCTGCAGCTCAAATGCTTTCTATTCCTTCCAAAGAAGTCTCTTTAGCATGCAGGAGCTGGTTGTTCCCAGTAGGAACAAAATAATATGCTGTTAGTAAAGCAAGGCCGGTCAATGTCAGCCCTAAATATTAAACAAGGCCTCCGTGCAGTCTGTGTGCTTTAAATAGTTAAAGTGCAGCTATGAAGCAGGCTTTTGGGTACTGCTTCACCAATTTCTATTTTTTCCCCCACACATTTCTCATCCTCTCAGGAAGAAAATTTTGAGGGTTTATTTTTGTGCCTTCAAATTGCTTGCTGTTGCACTACACTGCTCTTTCTCCGGAGATAAAACGTCCTTGCCTTTTACACAGAATAATTCTATTTTTGACTCTAATATATTAAGAATGGCATGAAAAATAACCACGTCTGTGCTCTAGGGATGTACAAGCTTCCATGAGAAAGCAAGCAGTTGGGACCCCAAGGGTAGCTGGTCTGAAGATGCTGTGAAACTGAGATGGCATTTCTCTGTAGCTTAATGTGAGGCTGGAAGAAAATGGGAAGGGGGAAGTATTTCTGCTGAACCAGGTCAAGGTGAACAAACTCCAAAGAACTCACACTAGGATGCAGCTGCAGCAGGTGTCCAGCTGCTGCTGACCAAGTGGCTGAGCTGAGCTCTGCCATGTCCAGAGGGAGAGGACAGGGCAGCAGCTCCATCCCTGCAGAGCTATCCCAGACGTGCTGCTGGGATGCTCCCCTCCGTGGGACAAGGCAGGAGGTTTGGGGTGTGAGAAGCACAACTGTAATTCACTCTTGTTGGGTGCTTTATGTCTTGGGTTTTAAAAACAGGCAAACCCCCTGACAACAGCAGTGTGTCTTCTCTGCTGGCAGTCTTTGAGCGCTGGCTGGGCTGGGTAACACCAGACAGGGAGTGGCAGGGCAGGGGCAGGGGAGTGCAGGGGAAGGACAGGGTCTTGAAGCTTGACATGAGCTAATGGCACCTGTGTATCTGGCAAAAGAGGGAGATACTTTTTTATGGACACCTTGTGCTATTGTTTTCCTAATTTGGTACTTGGTTGCTTGACCACTTGGTTTTGAATTAAGAAGGTGATGGATGGAAGGGGAATAAACCAATGCCAGTTAATCAGGTGCAGCTGGAAAAACATACTGTTGGCCCCTAAATAAAAACACCAGAGAAGCTGTTAACTTCCACATTTAATTCCAGCCATGCTTCCAAACTCTGTTTATATCAGAGAACAAGTTAAATGAGGGGAAGGTGAAGAGAACAATAATGGCAAGAAATGTCTGACAGCAGTTCCCTTTTATAAGTCAGGGGCAGACTCTGTAGACGGATCAAAACATGTTTAAAACTATTAATGAAAGAAAGTTTCCTTAACCTTTGGCGCAGACTATTTATTGTTTAATTTTTATTCTCTGCATGTGTGTTTTGGGGGAGTCAGTTAAAAAAAAATAGTTTGAAGATGCTGATTAGTGCTCACAAGTTTGGAAGGTGAGGGTTTACAGGTAAATCCCATTTGGAGTTGCTGTTTGACAGTGCACAGAGAGGCACAGCTGTGGCCATCTTACAGCTGGAAGGGCAGGACTGTGATGTGAGTGTCACTAAGCAAACAGAAGATGTCAAACCTGCTCCAACACGAGAGCCTGGTAGGGGCTATAAGGGAGCTTCAAGTGAGGCTTATCCCATGGACTGATGTTCCTTAACAGATTACATCACAAAAAAAAAAAAAAAAACCAACAAAAACCCCAAACCTCAACCCTTCCCATCAACAAAACAAACAAAACCCCCTAACCAAACAGAAAATCCCACTCAAAATCCGAACGCAAAAGTATTGCTAGAAGAGGCTCTGCAGATGTGTATGTCTATTACTAAGGAAATAATTTTCTGAACCCTCCCCTTAGTTATATTGTCTATGTCACAGAATCATTACTTACAAGCTATGTGGGTGCAGTTGTCTCTGTATTTATAATGGTTTTCACTCCCTCCATGAATGCAGAGGACTGGATTTGTAAAGGCATCTAATTTATCACTGACTGCATACCAAATTTTTAGCTCCTATTCTGAGAATGTGCAGGAGGTAAAAAAGGACTTAGATCTGGAAGAGTTGCTGCAACTTGTGAAGTCGTTTGGGGTAAAGAAAATGCTCTGGATTAATTCATGGCTCCCACTGCCAGTGACCCTCCTCGTGCCTTCCAGAGCATCCCTTGCCCCTCCCCAGTGCTGTCCCCCTGCAGGGTGGGAGAGCACCAGCATTTCTGAGCCACGGGTTGAACTGTTGCACTCTGAGCAGGTTCCAGGTGCAGATCCGAGCCCCACCGTGGCAGTGAAGGTTTCACTGCTGCTGGAAGCAGTTTTATTCTGTCCAGCCCCAATTAGCTGTTGATGGTGCTGCAGCTTTATGAGCCCAGCACAATACCAGATGGGAATGTTGCTTGTGCAAGTTCATAAAAGACCTAAGGGTGCCCTTTTTTCTGAGCAAGAGCTGCTGATAGTATCAGTTTCTGAATGATGCCTGCTCTGGTTTCTTTTAACTAATTTGAAGTTTTTTTGGTTCTTAACAATTTCCTTACAGACTTCTTACAGACAATCCCATTGTGGCCTTGCTGAAACAAACCCTGCTGTTTGATTATAACCACCAGGACTGATACTGCAGAATCCACCTACAGTGAGTTAGCTCAATGGAATAGTTATAAATGTACGAGTGATATTACAAGTTTAAAAGAGAAAATTTATTTTTAAATGTCATTGGCTTTCCCTTTGCTGACAAGCAAATTAGTAAATTCCTTTTCCTTGTAGTTTTCTTCAACAGAGAGGAGATTAAGCTTGTGCTATACTGAAACAGCTGCCCACATAGGAGCACAGGAGCTCTGCACACCTTTGCAAGAAAATCTGACCTCAATGTGTCAATATCCTCGATGCAGGGTGAAACTAATGCCTTGTTTTCTGTCTGAAAGTACTTGAAAAGTATTTGTTAACAACTGCAAAGCTGAAACTGAAAAGACAGAAGATGTGAATACTTAGAAGAAGAGTTTGCTGTTTAGTGTTGTTCCCCAAAGAGGACAACAAAACTAGAGGAGACTTCATTTACTTATTATTTTGAACAATGCTTTACTGTTTGCCTGGTTATGCAAAAGAAAAGGAAAGACATTTTTACAGTTGCAGAAGATTGGGCTGTGTAGAATCCTTGAGTAACTTTATTTTCCTTTTTTTTTTTTTCCTTCTTCCCACTGTCCCTAGAGAAGGATTAGTTGCTGGGGAGATGGCCAACCCAGATTCTGAATGGAAAACTCCTGACCAAAGGAAAAATTAATGCTGGTCAATGCAGCTGGGATTCATCACACTCTCCATCTCTTACAAGCTTTTGTGCATCTGATTGGGGATTTATTGGTAGGAACACATTGCCTTATGCCTCAGATGTGATCTATAACCTTGTTTTCCTTTAAAATGAGTCCTGATTTGGACTTTAATATATCCTTTGGGTGATCTGCTCTGCACTGCTTGTCTACAGTGTCAGGTCAAGCATCTGATCAAGATGCACAAAACACTAGGAATGAATATGTGATGAATTCCATCCCTGTGGAAAAAAAGACACAGGTTAATATATCTATCTGTTCACATGAACCAAATCACCTGCTGTATTCTCCATACTTGTCCTCTGCAATCCTGCCATAAAGAATGACCACTATGGAAAACTTAGTCTAGGCTAATGAAAGCTGAGCCTTACAGTACAAGTGAAAGATTATTTTCTTTGGAAAGACAGAAAACCTGGGAAGGTAGAATTGAAAGTCAATTCTGTTCCTCCTTGGTTCAAAATCTGCATGAATATAATCTGCCAAAACTTACAGTGTCTTAGTGTCTTACACCAATGAAAGAAAAAATCCTGAATTTATACCAGGGAAAGAAAAGGAGGAGAAACCTGACTACTGATGATGGTTTCCTTGTTGGGTTTAAACTAAATTGCTAGGCATAGCATCAGCATCTTCACAGTGAGGTAACTGACCCATGCAGCACAAAAAACTCCTGACAGGCAGAGCTGCTGCAGAGAATAAACACTAATGAAGATAATCTTGTTTTGTACTTTTACCTTGTTCATTGTGTATATACATATTGCAAAGCACATCATGCCAGGAGGGAAATACTGATAGCAGGGATGCTTTTGCTGTCATCAGTCTCTAATAACACTGTAACAGCAGTGGCTGTAACCACCCATGGTGCTGAAGTTCACTCCCAGTGCAACCCTTTATTTTAGGAAAGCAGAAATGGAAAAGATGCTGGCAAAGTACTGAAATGGTCAAGCCAGTTCTTAGGAGGTCTGTTTCATTATTCTGAGGCATGTGAGTAACAGCAATGTGTTGTGTGGGGGTTTTTATATATATATCTATATATGCACATGTATCCTCATTATATAACACTGCAGCTCCAAGGAGTCAGGATTGAATTTGCATTGGAAAAAACCACAAATCACTGCCTTTGCATTACCTACAGAGAGGCCTGACAGGACAAGCCTCAACAACAGACACAGACAAACAGAGTGTGCCACCCCTCATGGTTTCAGTTCTGTGAAATCGCTGGGTACATCCGCACTGAGCTGACCTGGGGGGATGCCTACAGGTGCCCTGACAGCATCCAGCTGGGGCAGTGCAAAATGTAACCTCTGGCTGCAGCAGCAACATCGGCCTCTGGAGAGAGGCTCCACTCACAGGAACTGAACCTGGCCCAGCCTGATCCTTGGAGAAGGAGAGGCAGCACAGCCCACACACTGCTGCCATCCCAGCTGCCAGCAGAAGGGCTGCCTTTGGCTCGGGCTGTGGGGAGAACAGCAGAGTCCCATGGCTCTGAGAACAGTGCTCACCTCCAGGAACCCCTCCCACACAAACAACTCACACTCCTGAAAGGAGTTTGTAAATATGGCCCCCTCCTGATCCCCAGGATGAATTTTTAGAGTATCTGTGGTACCTGCTGAAGAAGCAGAGGCACTGGCCTGTGACTTCTCCTTCTGGAGCCATTCTAAGCATAGGCAGCTTCTCAAGGCTGACCTACAAAGTTTCCAAAGGTGTGTTTAGGTCCATGTTATCTCTCCTGGAATTGACATGGTATTCAAAGACTGAATACTTTGTAGAACATTGTCAGATAGACCAGCAGCCACCTAAGGGAAAACACTGCTTACTTTCCTCTTGCTGCTTTGTAAGACTTGGTAAATCCTTCTTTTCTAGAGAATTAATCTTGCATTTCTTAGTCCTGCCTGAGGACAGTGCTCTTTCTGCCTGAAGAAATGTGACAAAATCCACTTCTTGCTCTGCTCTCATCAGTCCTGTAGGAAAACACTGGATTCTGTCCAATCCTATATTTCTCATTCAACTTTTTATACAACGAAGAAAAGTGTTAATTCCTTTCATGAAGAGGGGCTTGAGCAGTTCTGGCATGTACTGCTGCAGATGGGCAACCCCAGAGAAGACTCTGTCAGGCAGGGACAGGCCAGATTGCTTGGAGTCCAGTTCTCAGAACTGGTCCAATTCTCTTTTAGTGAAGGGCTCTAACATCCCCTATCACACACTTGTCTAGAGAAATAAGATTCCCATGCTCCTGCTTTTGTATGGTTCAGATTGTCCTGCAACAAGGTCTGTCTGTAGTTCCTGCTTGTGCTCCTGCTGTTGCCATAGCATAACCCAGGGACATTCACATCCAAGTACACAAGGAATGAGCAGAAAGCAGAGAGCCTTTGATCAAATGAAGACATGAGCCTTAGACAGCAATGAGTGTATTATGTGTCATTCATTACTATTATTTCATAAACCAAAATAATTGTAAGATTCCTATGGGTTTGCACCAGAAAGCCTAGAGAGTGATAATCCAGTGTTTGTGCTCTGAATATAGGTACTGCTCATAGGGAATAAACTGCTGCCAGGAACACTTCAATAAACTCTATCATCAAGCTGAATGATACTTTAAAATAATTGTTGAACTTTTACTAACAGTCATTATTAATTTAATGAAGTTTCCCAGGATGCTTTAAACTAAAAGAATGTTTGCAGTTCTCTGCATAGAGACATCACACATTACATATTCAACAGGAAAGGTCTGGAAGAGGAGGCCTTTTGTTTATTCTTATTTCCTTTTAACCAATGCTAATCTGAGCTGCTAGTCTCATTCTGTTAAGCCCTACACTTCACTATAGCTGAAGCTCCCCTTGGCAAATAACTGAGCAGCAATTTAACCCAGTGGGCCTCACCTTACTGAGCTGGGTTTGCTGCCAAAGAGAGCTGGCCTGCTTTTCTTTTTCTTTTTTTTTCCCCTTTTCCCCACCCCAGTCTATTCAAATAGTTTCTTTTGCAGCAATCTGTTCTCTTCCTCTGGCCCTGATGCTGTGGCTGAGGTCCCCTTGGCATGCAGCTCTTCAGGCCTGCCTTTGCTCATCTGCATTTGGTCCCTCCCTGCCCACAGGTCCCTCCAGGCTGGTTTCAGGAGCAGCACCTCCCCATCACTCAGCTGTCTGTCCTTTCTCCAAGCCTAAAGCCAGAAGATGGTTTGCCGATTGCCACTTTGCAATATTTTCTCCCCAAATATCAAATACTCTCATGCTTACAGAGAAAGCACATGCAGAAGGTTTACCCTTTTGGCTTGTTTAACAACCAGTGCAAAATATGTCTGTGATAAAACTGCATTTTCTTAGGGCAAATGGGCTCCCCAGTGAGCCTCTCAGACTCACTCCCCACTGTGTAAGCTCTCATTACCCAGTGGTGGTAGTGTAATGTTGCTTCAGTGGACATTTATTTGACTTTAATATACATTGAAATTGCTTGTGGAAAGCTTTTATCAAAGAAATAAAACTCCAGATACCAGAACTCTGTCTCTTATCCAGAGAGAGATACCCTATAAATCCAAGCAGCATGTTGGAGGTTGCAAGATTTCTGACAAAAGGAAAGAGTGGGGTAAAATAAGAAAGTAATTGGGTGTGTTCTGCTCCCATGTTCATGCTTGTGGCTGGCTGATGCATTTTCTTCTTGGAATTCACACAAAGGATCCATCCTAAGACAGCAGCTGAAGAGAGATTTATATTCAGTGACTTTTGGTTAAGTGAGACCATTAATGCTCTGAACAAAAGTCTGTGAATGTGATGATATGCCAGGATTTATTCAGGGCACCCCTGAGTTTCTTAATCAAGATGGTTACAATAATGATACTGCTTTCTAAACTGGTCAAATGGAACCTGATAAATCTTGTTAACACTCTGATGGGTATGGTTTGTAAAATTCTAGAGATGCAATCTGCCTTATTCCAGAATAAAACTCACTCCAACACTATAAAAAGAATGTAGCATATTTCAATATTCTAAAAGTGTACACTTGGATGTCTTAGTTCGGATATTCCTGTAATGGCTTCTTCTAATACAATTTAATTGCTTTCTTATTTTAGATTTACCCATAAAAATTCTTTATTTTACAATCAATGAAGCTATATGCATTTGGAGGCAGCTTTTCTCCTTAATTTTCTTTCCAAAGATAAATTTACAAAAACTGAAATATTTCTTACCACAAGATGTTGTGGTAAAAAAAGTTATCTGCTCAGATAAGCTACAGAAAACAAAATGTTTAAAGAAAATACTTTGTTTTTCTTCACAAAGGTGGAGAAAATACTGCCTTGCGGAGGAGCATTTGCTGTATGGGGATCTGCCTCTGAAATAGATGGAGATCCCAAACGCTGCATATAAGCAATATTTAGGACTCCATTCTACTTCCTTTTGCCTAAATAAGAATTATTTTGCTATATTCAGAATTTCATGGAAGAAAGTCTTTACTGGTATCAGTGTTAATGGACTGAACTGACCAGGTAAAATTATGATGTCATGTATGATGACGCAGAGCTTTTTTCTTCCATGACGTGCTGGGGTTTGTCTCCAACCATTTCTCACCCCAAACTGACTTAATCTCCTGCAGGTCCTCCTTCCTAATTCTTTTAGGGGGAAGTCACTATTTGAAGGGGACATATCCCAGTCAACCATTATGTATTTTTGGGTGCATTTCAGCACCTTTCTCGGAATGTGTTCTTGTACCAGATGTTTGGTGTTTTCGTTCTGATTTCCCACGGCTACCAGAGCATAACCCTGCATTGCACAGTGGCTCCAGTCTGAATTAATGCCCTGAATTTAAAAGGTATGTCTGTCTCACACTCAGGCACCCATCCTCCTCACTGGGGACTGAATCAGAAAATGAAGAGAGGGGCTATTTTCTATTTCTTTTAGTTTATGTTTATTTTTCACTATGACAACTTCTCAGAGAACTAAAGATTCTCAGAAGCTAAAATCTTACGTGTCTGCTCTTGCCTCATTCCTTTTTTTTTTTTTTTCCTCACCACAAGATAATAGAAATCATCTGGAATATGGGGATATAATTTATTTATGTCAATGGCTAGATTTAGGAGTGACTTTTAATGGCATTATCTTTGCTTCAGAAGTGAAAAGACCACAGGCATAGGTCAGTAAACCAGTAAATAATAAAAAAAAATTGGCTTCAGAGATAGGAATGGAGAAATGTGTGCAGTGGATGCTTTAAAGCCCATGGAGTTTTGAAACTATAGGCTATTTCCACCAAGGCTATTTCCACCAAACTCTAATGATTTATAAGATCTCTGAAACTCTCAGTTCTATGTCATTTCTTGGCCGTCATTTTTATCACGTAGGCTAGTTATTTCATTTTGGTTAAATATGGACAACTATAATCACACTCTGTTCTTCCAGTCCCGCTTGTGCAATCTTTTTCTCTTTCTTTGTTGTACAAGGAAAATGGACTTTCATCTTCAAAGCTTTACATGGGACCTTTAAAAGATCCCGTGAAGAAAGCTTCCCCCAATTCCTTGCAGAGTTTGCAACATCACATTGCAGCACTCTAATGAATGAGCTCCAGAGAGTAAAGCTGCTGGGTCTGCTCTGCCTAATTGAGATGTGCAGAAATGAACTGAACTCTCCAAGTATTGGTGGCCCACAGCAACCCTTTTGAGGGCCTATGACAGACTGCACAGGGTTGGTAACACCACCAAAGCCACCCCCACGTAAAAATATAAAATCCTTATCCTTTGAACAGCTGCCATAAGGAGCCTTTTCTCCTCAGTTAGTCCTGACTGACCCACTGAAGTGGGAAGAAGTGAATGAAAAGACGTTTCACTCTCCATTGCCAGAGAACAGCTCCAAGAACAGTGCTTTTCAGCACTACCCTGATTAGAATGGCTCCAGGCTCAGGGGACTCCCTGTTGCCAGCCTTGGCACCTTGCTGATTTTCAGCACTATTTGTTACTTTTTTTAAACCCAAAGCCAGTTGAAACTAATGAAAACAGGCTTCTTTAACAGCCAGGGATTTCGCAGCCAAGCGCTGCTTAAACTTACTAATGTAAATAGCTTTGTCATTTTATAGGGTATGTTCTGAGTTAAATGAGCAGATCTTACTGGGAAATTGAATTAAAAAATATTGATTTTCCCCCTTCCTCATATCTTTCCAAATATGTCCTAAATTTTTGCCTGTTCTAAGGTGACCCTGTTCATGCAATCTAATGTTTAATAGCTATAGTGAATAATATCCCAAAGATGAGTCAGAGCATGGCTGAAATTTGCACTGAAGTCATAGAAAAACATAACCCCTGAATCAAAAATAATTTGTGGTCTTTCCTATATCCTCTGTCCCAAGGTACAGAATCAGCCTCTGAAATTATTTGCTTTTCTTTAAAATAAGCTAAATCCTCTGTTGTACACCAGCAGAGTTCCACCTGCACTGGCAAACTGGTCCAGTTCTACACCCAGTGAGGGAGCACTCCCCTCAGCAGATTTATTTTTAATAGGTTGACTCAAGAACAATAACCACTCTGCACTTAATGAGACTTAAGACTGGACAAATACTACGGCTTTATCTACTTATGCAGTTGAGAACAGGGAAAATCACAAGTTATGGGCTGTCTCTAGCATTCATGCAAACTGGAATTATTAACCTATTTTGACAGAAAATGTTGGCTGGCTGAAATACTGTTGAAGTGCATGTATTTTTTCTAAAATTCCTAGTGGTTTCCTGTCAATCTCCCAGCTTTTCAGCACTTTCTTCTTGAGTCTGCCATTTCAGTTAGCTTTGCTGCACCGATTTTGGCAGAAAAGTGAATTGTTCCCCCATGCAATTGTTCTCCCAAGGGAATCCAGCTCAGTGCTCCTCAGACTAACAGAGCTGATACTGACCTTGGTCATGTAGACTTGGTGTCCTTTTGGAGAAAAATAACAAACAAAACCATCGAAACAAACCAAAACCCCCAGCAAATGCGTGTGTATATATATACATATATACACACACATATATATTTATGCATAGATATGTTACACACATACTTTTTTTTCCAGTAAATTTTTCATTGTAAATGACAACACAGCACCACTAGAATTTGCAGTGCAAAGACTGCCTTTTAATCAAATCTAATTTTACATACACTTACGTAGACTTCCCTAATGGTAATTTCATCTCTGTGACACCACGGGACTGGCAATACTAATTGTTTCAGCACATTATTATTGTTTCTGTTGTTATTCTTACCTGCTGTCCAAAGCCTTTGGCATTTCATAGGACAGCAAATGCATTTATTGTGTTATCCTACTTCTAAAATATACAACGAAAAAACTATTGTTATCATACAATGTTCTAAATGTCTGAAGCATGAAAGGAACAACCCTATTTCTCATTCAAATTGAAGGGTTAAATCACATACTTTGGGAGCACTGCCGCTTATTAAAAAAATATTTATGAGTTGAATTGTATCACTTCTAAATATATAAAGAGTTGGGATGGCTTCCAACAATTACTAAAGAAGCCAGTCAAGTGATGCTTCCCAATTAAATCAGGCTGAGTTGTTTGTTTGCTTTATTTTTTTTAAACTTCTCAGTGTCCTGTGTTCTTGCTTCTGTTTTTTCATGATTCAAACAGACAGTGTATTAACCTCGTGCAATGAAGTCTCACACGTCTCCTCTCTGTTCTCCTTTCATGTGCTGGTGAGCAGTAGGAGTCTCTGCAGGTACTCACTACATGAAAGGTGTCTTTTCTTCTCCATGTAAGTGCTGCTGCTGGTGCTTCAGTCCTTGCTTTTATTTAGAACCAGTTGTCATACAAGGCTTCAAAGCTTGTAACTTCTGATAGCTTATTTATATTTGTAATGTTCCATCTTTGATAACAACTGTGTTAGAAAACCTGAGTAAAGAGTGCAGAGCTGAAAGCATTGACTTCCATGGCTGTGCCTGTGCAGCTCAGTATACAAAGAGACAGATGAAAGCCCACGATGTCTAGTTTATTAGCAGGGAAATAAAGAACAAATTAATTAAAAAGAAAAATGCTGAACAAAAGAAAAAATAATCACTAAGCCCTAAAGTATTCCCTTTCCTCCTTGTATTGGATGAAGCTCAGATGTTTGCAGGCAGGTCATGCACCACTACTCACGTGTGGTATCGCCCTGGTACCAGCTCCTGATAGAGAAAAACTCCACAATTCTCCACAGGTTTATTTCTGAAGCATATTATAGAAAGTTACATCTTTATATCTGGGCTGAGTCCTAGACTGTAGACCTGGAGGATATACCCAGACCACAGCAGCCCATGGACTTTTTCCAAGATGTCCAAGAAAGAGGTAATTATGAAAACCTAGTCAAGTCTTTATAAGCCTAGATTTACTGTAAGCACTCTGAACTGGAGAAAAGTTGTGTAATCTGCAAAATTAAATAAAACACTGAAAACACTGCAGTAGCCTATTGAGTGCTTATTCCTTTGGAGTGCTTATGCCTTTCCATAGCTGGCTACAGTCATCGTTGCTGCAGAGTTCACTTTGTTTTGTGTTGAAGAAATATTTCAGTTCCAGAGTACATAGGGCCTGCCTTTACTGCTGGGATTGGAAGTTTGCCACTCAAAGATCTAATCAGAATTGCTTGATTTTTTCAGCGCTCTGGAATAGATAACAAACTCATTTGGGTATCTGGCATATTTATTTAGCTCTATTACAGGTTGATCTACTCACCCATGATCATTTACAAGATTTAAATAAAGGTTTCTCCTCAATTAGTGCTAGAAAATGAAACCAGCTTGTGTAACTTGGAAAAATGATCTAAAATGATGGAAATTGTTCTTGTACAAGGAAGACAGAAATAGCCTAACACAAATGCATTCTGCAGTTGAAACAGTTGAAACAGCAGCCTATTTTGTGCTGTGCCTTTTACAGATTCATTTCTAGGGTTGTTCTCTAAAAAGAATCTACAGTTAGTGGGGCTGAAGTGCTGCTTTCTGTCAAGTGGAAACTGAGTGGCTGTTCCATAGCCTTTTTCCAAAAGCTTCCTTTGAAAGCTGAAACACTGGAGCACAGAGATCTGCCAGAGCCTGCCACTGGGAATGCAGGAATGTGTCTGTAGGTCCTGCCAGCTCCTCCCTTTCTGCTGTGACATTTCAGATGTGCAACAGTGGCTATTGCTGCCCATGCCACACACAGGAGTTTCAGCCAGAGGATTTGGGAAGCCAAATCTGTTTGTCACACGTCTGCACATCCACCAGCCTTTCCAAGAGCATCCCAGAAACACTGTGCAGCAGTCCTGCAGGTAGAGTGGGGTTTGACACACACTCCTCCCCAGAGAGAGGAATGGCCCTGCCACGCTGCCTGTCCATTAAGGGATTGGCACTTACAGACCTGCCTACTGTTAAAGATTTCTTTGGGTTGGTTTCAGGACCCCAAGTGCTCTGGGAACAGAAGCACCACCTACATTGATCTGCAACCATCTCTGTGTGGGAGACCATACAATGGCAGCTCTTGCTGAGAACGTCTTCTGCTGACAGAATTCAGGCAGTGGGTGATGTGCCCTGGGTAGGGTACCTGACCATGTGCAGAATATCCCTGCTTTTCTTTTACATGGCACAGCCAGAACACCAGGGACCCCAGGGGAATGCAGTCCTGAGGAGCAAGCCAGAAGAGAGATGGTCTGTGAGGTGCCAGCCAAAGAGCACTCACAAGACTGTGGATGGCTTTGTCCTTAGTGAAGTTCAGCTACTCCAACCCATGGTTAGTTTTACTCACAGACTAGTCCCATTTAAAAAATGTAAAGCCACTCTGCTAGGCCCAGGTCGGGCTGTCAGTCCCTCAAGTAATATCCCTTACAATCAAATGATGATCAAATCTGTGAAACTCTTACCATGATCCACCACGGACAATCTTTCATAGAATTGAAGGTTTTCTTAAAACTGGATTAAGAAAGACACAGCCAAGACTTATTTCTGAGGGCGATAGGATATATTAAGAATCCCTGTAGAGCTCTTCAAACTGCTGAAGACCAACACAAGCCCTTAGCAATACACATTCTTTAGGTCCTTACTGAAGTGTATTTTATGGGTATCTTTTTTACCCATATGAATTTCACAGTCTGAGCTGGGATAAACAGATGAAGGAGTGGGAGAAAGTGAAGTTTTATCCCAATTTCACCTCCAGTTGTGCTCAGTTCATTCATTTCATTATGTGCTCCTGGCTGCACAGTGTATCCTCCTCTCCTGGGTCAGGCTGCATCCACCCCTGCTTTAACCTCTTTCTGTCCCAGTGACAACAGCTGCTTGTTCAGCTCATGTCCAAAATAGCACTGGGCTGCTCCAAAAATTACCATAGCTTCTCCTCTGAGGCACAGCCAATGTGGCCTCACTCAAACTATTTATTTACAATACATCTTAAAAGCCCTCTGACATCCCAATCAGTAGTAAAATGAAATAAACATTGATTTCTTACAAGATGTATGAATCTTTCTACCATCACGGAGAGGAGGGAAATAGAAGCTTTAGAAACAAACAGATTAATAACTTTTGAATCCTAGTCTGGAAATAGAAACACACACAAAAAATAGACATATTTTTAACATGTAAAGATCTAAAACATATTTTCTACATTTTTGTAATTTGTAAGCTCTCAAAGCATAATGAACACAAATGTCTTTTTGTTTGCAGTGTATATCCTGCTTAATAAAACCATCAAAGCATTTTAGCTCTTAAAAATAACTACTGAAATGAAGGCCGTCTAACAGAGCATAGATTGAGATGGTTATTAATGTTAACACCATCTAGATAATCTGTCAGTCTGCTCAGTAAGAACTGAAAAGTTCATTGCACTTGTCTTAGAAATGTCTCTCCATAACATCCATATTTGGAAAAGAAATAGGAAAAGACATTGAAGCAAAATATTCTTTTTCTCTCCAAGCAGAACTTATGAAAATTGTATATTATCTAAAATTGTACAAAGAAAAAAAATGCTTTCCCTGCAATCAGTTTCTGAGGTATTTAAAATTCTCTTACTTGACTTAGTTAAAAAACAGTATCACTGCTACCTGAAATTTGCTAGAAAGAGAAAGATCTGCCCTGAGCTTCAAATATCAGGTACTTGTTCATTGCTCTTTCCTAATGAAATACCAAATTTTCACTCCTGTTTGGAAATCAAATGACAAGACTGTTTGACTACAGCTGTGTACAACAAAGGCACTAATTAGAAAATTCCATGGCAAATGACACAGCCAAGACTTATTTCTGTTCAAGACCATGATGTTTACCCTTGTTTGGGTAAATGAGAAATGCAGAAGACAGGGATAATCAACTATTTTTGTGTATCCTAAACATTTTTAGTTCCAAATAACCTCCACATAAAATTATACCATCAAATCTTCTAAAAAAATCTCAGTAGCATCTTTTACCTCCCACCTTCTCCAAAGCTGTAAACCTTGCCCTGCTGTATACATTATCCATATCAGAAAACAAACTCCTTTTGTTTTAATTTATCCAGTCACATCATCTTTGGTTTTGTACCCATCGGATTTCACACTCAAGCTGAGAATGTTCATTAAGGCCTGCAGAAGGACAGATCTGGGGACACAGCTAATCACCATTCCTTTATTCTACCCATGCATTACAAACCACTCCAGGAAATGTAAACTTTCCAAAGCTTTTTACCATTTGAACATTTTGATTGAGAACGAATCCTCAGCTTGTCAGTTGTGTTGGTTTGTGCTTTTAAACATAAATGGTATCTCTTTCTCCTCATGGTAGGGATCCCACTTCACACATCAGCTAATTAACCACAATTTAGACTGAAGTATGAATGATTACTCTGCTGTAATGCTGCTGTTTCTTAGCAACCATGAAAGATATGGGAAAGGATGTGAGACAGAGACCCAAATAACATCATTTCCAGATTGAGAACTTCCACCTAGACTAACCTACGAGTGGGACAGTAAATCAGTTTTAAATGTCTATTTCCCTACTTCAGTGCTATGTTCCTTGCAGGCTCTTGACAGTGAGATTTTCACAGTCCATGATGACACTTAAGCATTTAACTTCCCCAGAGCTGATGATACCTGCTAGCTACTCCAAAAAAACTTGTAAGGCTTAATTAGAAAAATATTTCCTGCATTCTTCCCACATGATGACTTATGTCTAGCACTAATTCCTCACTTGATGGGACTTCTACCAAACTAAAGCTGCAAGGTTAGGCCTTGCTTCAGTGTTACACAATTAACAAACATCTATTTTATTAGTAGAAAATTGGTAATTATGTTTTTCCTCATAATCCTAATAAGATATTTTGAGTATTTAAACTGCCTTACTCTGATCTGGAGTTACTTACTTGATGTATTAACCAACTTTGTACTACAAGACAATTCTGTCAATGTTTTTCAAAAATATTGACAGAATTAAAAAAAGTCTGACCACTGAAAGTCCAATTAAAAATCAAGTTCCTTTAATATTTGATGAAACTTTTTATGACTTGCTATGTAGTTCTACTCTGTGATTGCTACTTGCATATGATGATGTCAATAGTGCAGATTTAATTTTTATTCTGGAAGAAATGGAAGATTGGTGTCTGCGATCCTATTTATATTCTGCTTTTGAACACAAAAATGACCGAAGTAGAAAACCAAAAAGCAGACTTTGAAGTTTTTTGTCCAAAGTGAGGACAAAAACTGATGGCTCAAAATCAGATGAACCAGGTACCCACAATTTGGGTTATTACATCTGAGGCACACAGAACGTGCACTCATGGGAGACACACAAGGTAACACTGCTTCTCCCAGCCCTTGGGAGCTGGGGAAGCTCCAGCTGCAAGGGATGGAGCTTTATGTGAGACTGGGGGTCTCGTGGCTCACCTGAGGGTCACAACCCCTGCAGGAGGAAAAACTTCCATGTCTGCAGCACCACTGTGCCAGGCAGGGCTGCAGCCCGTGATGGCAAATGCCCCTGGCACCGAGCCCAGAACAGGGGGCGTGGGCATCTGCCAGCCCCCCTGCACTGGCACCTTGCTAGGAGAGAGCCCTGGCCCGGGCACCTTGGGGCTGCCTCCCCACGGCCCCAGGTGCTCCTCATCAGCAGAGCCAGGGCTGCACTGGCCAGCTGCACCTGGGGCTTGAAATGTGGGAGAGGCAGGGGAGGGAGGTTATTCCTGCAGGGAAGGCTGGTGGAGAAGGGCTGTGGAAGGCTGGAACATGGGACTCACACCTTGCAAGGTGAGTGTGCAGCTCCTGGTGCTGCTGGCTCTTGGTCTTCCTGTGTGGGGCTGTTTGTTGTGAGAAATTGCTTTGCTGCTGTCACAACGTACTCAGCTCTTGTCTGGGGTTTTGCTGCTGTGAGACATCACGTGCTGGGCTGGAAGGAGCCCTGGGGACTGCTCTGCCCAACAGCACTCAGAGCCTGCAGGCAAAATCTGTGAGAGATGGGAGGGTTTGTCACAGTGCCACCAGGGCTGCGCCCAGGACAGGGCTTTGTGGTCCTTTCTGTTGCTCTGGCAGCAGGTGCAGTGGAACCTGGGATTGTCTGCATGGTTGCTGTAGTTTGGTTCCATTATCTCATGGAACTGAGAATGGATCCAACTACTTGTGTAAGGTTTTCATTGTTTTTGCTGAAAGAAGCTAAATGTAAAAATCTGACCTTACAATTCTTTAGTCAGATGTTCACAGTGGTGTCTGGCAGGACATTTGGCAAAGTTCTCTGAGAATCAAGGACTCGATTCCACTGGCACAACGTGTGGTAACACCTCCACCAGCCTGTCTGGCTATGGGTTTAAAGGACACCTCTTTACTCTCTGACTTCAAAAGTAAAGCTAATATGGCAATGTTGGGATTTTGGCTCGTTTAGGTTGCGTGGTTTTCTTTATTGTTGTGTTTGGTTTTGGCTTTTTTTTTTGTTGGTTGGTTGGTTTGCTGCTTTTTTAAAAGCAGAGATATTCATTAGCAGTCTGAAACAAAGAGAGGAAAGTATTGGATTAATCAGTATAAATAAGTACATTCTCCATGCTCAAGAGGAGTTCACAGAAAGGGTATTTTCTTGTACTGCAAGTTTACATGGTCCTTGGGAATACTATTCTATTACAATTTTAGCTACTTTCTGTTGAGGTATTTTATTTTCATCTAAAAGAGCAATGAATGTGTATCTCCTTTAATATTCAAATGAGTATCATCGGGGCTTGATAAGTTTATTTCTAGCAGCAGCATAGCTGAACATGATACCAATCACTTTGCTATAGTTGTCTTGTTCATGCATTGCACTTCAGTGATTTTGCTCTGATGTGCTTTTCTTGTATAGCTCAGAGAAACTTTGTAGCTTCCTCCCTGAGAGGAAAAATGACTTTCCCTCTTGTCTTCCCTCTAGGCAATAAAACTTTAGAAAGCCTTTTTTTTTTTTTTTTTTTCCTCCCCCTCTTTAAGTCTGTTTACATTTTTCCAGGGGAAAGTTAGAGCACTATGAAAAAGGGACTAAGGCTGATCACAACTCCTAGGTTCTAACATTTCTTTTTATTTTTGGTGAAAAATCAGATTCCTATGACAGATGGTCTGTTTAGTCTATCTTAGGTCACTTCAGGAACAGTTCTACTTTAGTAAGACTCCTTTTTCCTGCTATATATAGCTTTGTTTTAACAAGATTAAAATAAAACCCCCAGATGTTTAATGTATAAAGTTGCATTGTCCAGTTTGACAGAAAGTGTGTCTGCTTCTCAGCACCTACACTTGGTATTAATTTGTCTGCTGGCCTCACTGCACTGTTGAGCTGTAAATCAATCTATAATCAGTTTGTGGGCTGGCAGTAGATAGTCTATTTTTAATGAAAATCCATGTTCCTTTTCTCCAGGTGTAACTTCTATACACAAAGTGCTTCTAGTAGACATTAGTCAAGTAACATCTACAACTACCTATAGGTGATCTATTTTACTATTAATTAAGGGGGGAAATTTGCCATGAGGTGTCAAGAGTGGCTATAGGGCATGGAAGTATAAATATTAATAAATACTATTGACAGACCACCAGGTATAATCTGCTGATGATTTGGACTGGCTCTTTTCCTGCTTTCAAAGCCAGCTGCACCTGGCTCCTGCAGGAACACTGGCTTCCAGACAGGTGAGGCAAATCCAGGCTACAGGACAATGCCTGCTGCAGCAATTAAGGATCAGCAGTACCCCAGGTGATGCTGGGAGGAATGAATCTGAGGTGAATCTAGGGGGATGAGGATGGATTGTGCAAATGATCTGATAGCATGGGATACACACAAATATCTGATCTCGTGGCTTAACGACATCTATGATTTTTTGGCTTGCTGCAGATTGGAGGATAAGAATATTCAAGTATGTTCTTTAATATTTTTTTCAGCTGTCTTTATGAGTCTCTGCAACTGAACTGTCTGCATTTACACCTTGGAAAGCAGTGCTTGTGTTAAAAATCACCTGCAATGTCCTGACTAGGTAACTCCTCAATGAACGAGGTGCAGCTGGCAAGAGCTGTTTGGATGGCTGTTGATGTCAGGATGGGGTAATCTACACAGGTACTAACTGAAGGAATGACACCCTCCAGAACGACTGGAGGCTTCATCTAAAAGACCATCAATGTTAAAATGAGATGTAGTTAAGGACTGAGTTTTGGCAAAGGTTTTTCTGTCTGTTCACAAGGAAAGTGAGTCATGTTTGGTGTAAGAAATGGTTGTTTACATTGTCCAGCTAAGCTTTGAACTGCTGTGTATTGTTTTAGTGCCATAGAAACCTCAGGTTGAAGGAAAAAACCTTTATACCAACCATCTAATCCATTCCTTTCTCTGAGATAAGGCTAGCAGGCTAGAGGAGATAGTTGTCTGATCTGTTCCTAAAGACCAATGTTCTTTCTCAGTGGTTGTAACTCTGATTGTCCTGGTGTCAGGCTGAATCTCCCTGGCTGCAAACGTTGTTCAGCATTGTTCCAGTATGTGAAAGTGTGGAAAACGTTGTCTTGCCATGCTTTCATTTCTAGATTAAATAAACTGATCTTGAGAAGTGAGAGAATGAAAATAACATTATCCAATACAGCTGTTTATTAGCAAGTCTTCAACCTGTGTCTCACAGCCAAGGTGACTGTCAGAACTCTATTAATGAAAAGCTGTGTTTTGGCTGGACCTGATTTTGGAGTTCGTTGTATTTCAGGGCAGGTTTCATCTGGCTTTGTAGAACTTGAGGGTTACTGCCAGGTTACCAGACCCTGTCACCTTTCAACAGGATTTGTTGTTTCTTCCACTAAGGCACTGCCTGAGATGAAGCAGCGTAGGGCAGATGGCTTTAAAGCACAAATTCACACCCTGGGAAGCCAGCTTCCTGCAGGGAAGTCTGAACAGACAGGACTGGAAAATGTCCATATTCCTTGGCCTGCACACAAGCGAGCTTGGCAGCAAGCACCTCTTGAGAAGATTATTGTGTAGGTGGGTTATATATGTGAATAACACACAAACTCCTTCATGTGCAAGGACTGAGACTTGGGCTGTAAAGAAACTGGTGGCTCTGTGTGCAGTGGGAATACTTTTCGCTGTGACTTACAGCAGGTTTCTCCTGGAAACCTGCTGTGTTACACCATGGAAGAAATCCTGTGTCCAACCACTTGATCAGGATCTTTCTTTGTGCTTGATGCCACCCTGCAAAGACTTGTATCAAAGAATACACCAGCAGGTTAATTGTGCCAAACCCTTTCTGGTAAATTCTCTTTGGGTGAATGGCTTTCCTCATTTCAGTAGGAATATATTAAAGGGAAAAGCAAAACAGAGTAATACAGGATAACTTCAAATTATGGGGTCTATTTTGATTCCAAACATATTTTCACTGCCAGAAAGCTACACAGTTGGAATCAGAAACAAATAGAAAAAATGGAGGAGAAAAACATAAGTGTGTTCTCTTTAGCTCAATTGCTAAAAATATGAATTTTCTACTTTTGCTTGTAACATCTTTGTTTTGTGATATGCAGTAGTATAGCTTATAAAAAAATAATTTCAGTCATCTGCTTAATGTGACAAAAAGTCAAGTGTGGTTAAGATAAATTAGTGTACAAACTACAGCCTTTTCACAAAAAACTTCTGAAAATCCTTATTGAATGCACATGTATCTTTTAAGATGATGTGTGAACTGCAGAAGTGCAGATTTTTTTTCTCTGGTAGGGAAGCCCTCTGATAATTTACCTGTGAAGGGACCATGCCCTGCACTGATATTAGTATTTACATGCTTTTCATAAAACATCTCAGGGTTCTTACTACACAAATGCAATGAAAGACCTTCCTCACCTAAAAATAGTGAAGGTAAAAACAGACAAAGAAGACCAGGAATGGGAGGAGAAGTAGATACAACTGAAAAACTTGCTTAAGGCTGTCATTAAGATCCTGCTGTCAGCCCAGTACTTCATCCACCAGATTTTGAAAAGTTATCGTATGGGAGGTTGCACAAAGAAATTAGCTCAGTATCTTTACAGTGTCCTTAAATTTCCAGTTTTATTTGCTTTGAAATTCAGGAAGGTGTTACCTAACAGAAATCTAAAGTTGCAAAGTGTGTTTGGAAAGATATACAGATCACAGATGCCTTTTACAATATACTAAATTGGTTTAATATACAGCATTACTTGTGCACAAACCTAACTGGGATGTCACACAAAGAAAGGATTCCTGCCACTGTAGTTTTTTTGGGTTTGTTTGGGGTTTTGTTTTCTTGTGTATGTGTTTGGGGGTATTTTTATGAAGGAAAAACTTATTTGGATATTTTATCTCCATCTTTTTTCCAAATAAGCATGTGAAAACATGGCAAAGCTCCTTAAATACTGCCATTCTCTGTTACTCTGCATGTCTGTCTCTGAGTACTCTGTTAGAACAGCTCTGAATTACATAAACTCCAAATCAGCATTCCATCTGTTGAAATCTGACACATCCATGCACATCCTCATCTCCTTCCTAAACCCTTCCAGTGCAGCCATCTAACATTTCCTTTGTGATGTCTGCTCTACCTAAATAACTGTGCTACTGCACAACCAGTCCCCTGCTTTCAATGGCTCAGGCAGCAGTGCACCAAGAATAATTTTTATTTGCTATAGACAAGCTTCTGGTTCCCCCCTTGTCATCATGAAAGCTGTGTGTCTGCGAGCCCAAGTGAAAGTAACTTTAAATATCAATTTTGTGTGTTTGTGTTCATATTAACTCTTTTGTGGTGCATCTGCTGAAAAAAAGAGAGAAGGAAAAAATCAGGTAAGAGCATCTAGTCCAACTCCTACCACAATCCAGGTCTGAGAAGAAGTTGCAGAAGGTCTGGATGCAGGATTATTCCCTTAGCAGCAGCACTATGTCCCCCCAGGGCTGCAGCTTCCTGGCATGGGGCTCCCTGGGGCAGCTCTGGAGGGCAGAGGCTGCTCTATCCCCACTGTCTGTGGTTCTGATGGCACAATAATGCACTGTAGCATTCCTTCTTCCCCAGAGCTGTTTATTCCACACTGTACATCTCAGAGCTGTGGAGGCTACACCTTCTCTGGCTTATTCAGGTTGTGACATTTGTTAAAAATATTTAAAACTCAGTGTTACCTACTGATGGCAACAGGGAATTATGATCAGCAGGGTGAAAAACATGATCCAACAGGATAAATGACTTCCACTCTGCACAACACTGTTCTCTTCACTAGGTGTTTCTGATGTTCTGTATGTTCCTGTGAAGGAAATTGCTTTTTTATTGTTTGTCTTTCTGCCTCCCCAGGGATGGTGTTAACAAACCTACTGAAGTCAGTGACTTGAACGTCTTCAGCTTTTCTTCTATATATAGCATTTCCTTACTTAGGGAAAATCTTTTTTGTCCACTTTACATATGTATAAAAAAGCTTAGTTATATTCAGTGACATGCTGTTTGTATAAAAAATGTTTTCAACTCAAAAAAAAAAACCCCGCTAGACCAGGGCAAGTTTCAAACCAAATGAATTCAAGGAGATAGCTGTGAAACTTCTTCAGCAACAAAACTACTGTGAGCTTTATGATCTCATATGTATTTTTATCACTTTATCATGGTAAAGAAACCACATTGCTTTAAAAGCAAGCTAAGTACTTGTTTAAAGATTTGTTTTCAATCTCTTTAATGGCATATAAGCAGAGTTTGTATTTTAGTCAATGATGAAGTGACTAAGCATAGGCCTTAACTGTCCCTAAAATAATCCCCATTAAGTGTAACTACTGCTTTAATGCCTGTAGAAGAGAGGAAAGAAGTGAAGTATTCCAGAATTGGTTGTTTAACATAATGGCAGGCATGCTATCTGAATTCCATCAGACGAGGCTACAAGGAAAAAGGAATTATAAATATAGAAAAGCTTCTTCAGTGACAAGTACATAATTATTTTTTAAGCAACCTCTTGCAGTCTGCATGGGTTATTTGGTATGCCTAGTCATGCTTTATTTCGGTGCTCAGCCAGAGGTATTTCACATGCACACTTCTGCTTGTCATTGACTGCAGCAACTTCAAGGAAATTAAAGTCTGTTATACCAAAGTATGGAAAACATTGAATAATCTCTCCCCCACCATCGCCCCAAACTCCCTTCCTACATGTCACTTGTCTCTTCAATGCTGCTGGGCTGTTGCTAAGGCACTGCTTCCCTGGTGAAGGTCTGGAAGGTAAATCCAGAGAGCTCCCAACAGTGCAGGAGCAACTGGTACTCATCCTCCTGCCCTGGATGGGCAAGGGCAGACACAGCTCTGGGGAATCTGAGAGATATTCTGGCTGCAGAATCATGTAGTGATCATGGGTGAGCTGAGCTCTCCCTGCCTGCTGGGCAGGACTGGTCCCCTCCCACTCCTGGCTGCTGACCAAGGACAGGCCAGGTGGGCTGGACAGAGGCAACAATCCAGAGAGAGATGCTGTGGTGGAAAACAGGGATCCTCTTTCTGGGAACCTTGTTTCTCCTCCCCAGTGATGGAAGATGAAGCCTGAGTGTCAGGGATGCTGCTGACCCTCCAAAGGGCAAAAAAGGCCTAATTTTAGTCTGATTCAGCTCAGGCCAGTGAGTAGCAGAGTGGAAGTAGACATTGTGCTGCTCTTCTGCTGAGTCTGTACCTACTTGGCAATTCCTGTGCTTCAGTTCTTTCCCTGTTGCCTCCCTCAGTGCATTTCTCTGCTCTCATCCTTGTCTCATTGGCAGAATTGAAAGAGATACTTTTGTCCCAAGTGAAGAAGTGTTTGGTTTACAGAAGCATCTTTTGCCTTCACTGCTTTTTCACAGATGTTTAAAGCCTCTGATTGCTTTCTCAAGGTAATTTCTGTGAATTCTCTTCTACTGTTTTTTTAATGAAAGTATATTATCACTTCTTAATCAATATATATTTATAACCTTGTGTGAGGGAGATCTGCATGCTGTGATTCCACACAGTACTGTGCAAAACAGCTAGGCTCTGGTTTCCTCTATTCCTTGTAGTTAAACTGTATCACTAGAAAAGTGTCCTCCTCTGACCTCCTTTGATCAGGGACAGTCACAGCCTGCTGTGTCTGGTGACTGAGGGAATTCTCCCCTGGATCTGCTCTTCAAGCCCAATGATTTGAACTTATAGGGGTGAGGATCTACTGTTTCTTCAAGGAGTTGTTTGCTCAGGAATGCATTCTGGAAATAGCTGGGAAGCTCTTGTTATCTGTGAAGATGCTCAGTTCTGCAAAGATGCTACTGTGTTCTCACTTTCTAGCAAATGTTGCATCTACCTGTTTTGGTATTTCAAAATCAAATTACCTTTCCTGCTCCCACCTGCAAGCCCGCTGTCTGTATTTTCTTGCCAGAGAAGGCAGGTTAGTTTCTGTTTCTAGAACCTTTAATTACAATGCCAAGTCAGTATCTTACTTCCATCAATTTCCCCTTCAGTGAAATACAAGCTAACAGCATTTACTCACTTTTTTTAGTGGTAGAAATCATAAACCCAAGAGCATTTGAGAAGGAATGAGTTAAGGAAGAAGAATCAGATCAATACTGGAAGAGTTGAGGCTTGAGGAGAACAGCATGTTGGCTGGGACACAGAGAAGATCAGTTAAATGCTAGAAAGATGTGGAGAATGAACACAAATTTTTAGTTTAAGATATGAGGATGAATAGGAAAAGGGAGAATTGAGAAGTATTCTAGAGGTTGGAAGATGGAGAATATGGCTAAAATCTGGGTACCTGCCTTCCTGCAAGGGCCTTAGCCTCTTTGGCAGGAGCAGCCAAAGTGAGGGTGCAAGGAGACTTTAGACCTTCCTTGCCCTCTGCATGTGCCTTTTCTCAAAGCAGGAGGAGTTTCTGCCTGTCCTCCCAGGGTGCAGTGACACTTCCTGATGGAGTGGAAACATCCATTTACACCAGCACAAGTATGGGGCAACACAACCCTGAAAGTGGCTGTTTTCTGGCTGTCCCCAACCAGGCTTTCAAACACCTAGCACAGAGTAAAATCAACAAGTTCAAGAGAAAGTTGTGCAGAAGTGAACAATATCAACTAGTCAGGAGCCCTAGCTCTCAGTTTGGCTTCAGAACTGCAGGAGAAATCCTGGTCTGGAGGATGAAGGGATGCCAGCTGATTACAGCTAAGTACTGGGACTGCTCTAAGCCCTCCGGCATCTGATTTAATCCAAACTACAAAGTTAAATCGTGGCATTCTGGAAAACACTGGTATTCATCTGTCCTCAAGACAATTTGTTCTTGGCTTTCCATCAGTTCTGTATGATTTCTGTAAGGGGAAGTGCAGAGAAATGCCAGTGGTGACTGTTTTGGATGAGTGTACAGGTCTGGGGGTTTTCAGTGGTTGTTTTTTTGTTCTTGTTGCTTTTGTTCGGTTGTGAGTTTTTGTTTTAGGGGAGAGGAATGGACAGGACTGTAGGCAGGAGTAAACTCTCAGCTATATCTGCCCCAGGGATGCAAAGTGTTACATCCTTCCTTCTTATGCAGGATAATCTGATACTGACCTTTAAGAACTGGTATAGAAATAGACTCTTAAAAACAAACACAGGTAAGAGAGAAGCCTCAGCTGAGGTCAGGCTAGATACATACAACAGAAATTAGTTTCTGATACAGGTAAGGTGTAGTCAGTGAAGAGAAACTTCCTCTTTTAGTTGTGTAGACCCTGGTGTATTTAAAGAGCACCAGTTAGTCCAAGGACACACCAGCACCATACAAAGTTTTGTGCAAGTGGTTTTTAAATATACTTAGGCTTGAACTTTTTATCCCATTCTTAAACCTGTCATTCCAGCCAATAGTTTTCCTCACTAATTCTTCATCACTTTCTGATGAATCCAGTAGCTGTGCATCATAATGACTGTACTGATTAATTTTGTATCTACTAGTAAACATTATTCCTAACAGTGGAGATGATTAATAATGTATAAAAATAGTGAGGCACCAACTGTAAGTTGCTTTGAAGTGAACATGAAGGTCGTTCTTGTTACCTTTAGCCTACTTCCTTCTTGCTTCTGGGAGTTAGAGGGAAATGATGTACAAAAACACAAAGCTAAAATTAAATGCAAGTAAAGAAAAGCTAGGGACATTCACCTGGCATAACACTATATGGCACAGAGCTTTTGTTGAAAAAATCATCTGAAAGATGGTTATCTTAATTTAAAAAAAAACACAAACCAAAAAAACTTCAACTTTGAAAAGTCTCAGAAACTTATGTTTGTTTGATCTGCACCTGTCAGTGATTTGACCATGTAAACTATAGGCTCTAAAAGTAAATGGAAAGCTATTTGGAAAGGAAATACCAACACAATAATAGTGTTAATACATTTCTTCAAAGAGAAAGAAAGAAAGAATTTAGTTTTTCCTGCAACACAAATTGCTTGGATAAACAAAGCTAATGCCAGGAATGAGATGGTGATAAGTGAGTTATTATGCTAACTTTTACCATTAGTGTTTCAGATTACCTTTCATATTAAACTAACACTAGCAAGAAGACCTAAGAGAATGTCTCCATGGTGAAGTGTTTGTTTCATAGATGGCATGATCTTCCTGCCCTATTTTTGTTGTTATATCAACAGATGTCAGCCAAAATCTACACCTGTAGAGGGACTGGTCAGTCTGTTCCTCTGCAAGAGGGCTCAACAGAGCCAACTGCTAAATCCTGACATAAACCAGCATCTGTACCATGGAGGGATTACTGACCACTGAAAAGATATCAAAGTGACTCTTGCTTTCTCAGCCTTTTTTTGTTAAAGATGTTTGCCTTAAAGAGCAGAAAACTCACTGGCTGCCAGCCCATGTGTGAGCTCAGCTTGGCTTCTCAAGATGATGTTTGGGTATAAAGTTATTACAGCAAGTCTCAGACTCCCATGAATCTCCTCCAGCTGCACTTGTCAGCCCATGAAATGACCTCCCATAATGTAACTGGCAGAGAGATTTCTGCAGGCAAACAGCAAGTAACACACTTTTAATTGGGCAAGGCTCCAAACCCAGGTCTCAGGCCAGGGAAGCTGCCCTGAGCAGGTCCCCAAGGAGCCCAACAGCCTGGACAGCCTTGAGCAGGCATCAAAGCCACAGCAACAGTGAAGAACCTCTGCACCCTGCTCTGACCACAGGGTCTCTGTCTGTAAATAAACCAGCACAGAACCTTTTGTCCATGCATTGTTCTGCCATCTGGACACAGGCTGAATTCTTTCCCACAGTCCAAATGTTTAATTTGTCCTGGCCACTGTTATCCTCTGTCTCATGCCAGGACATTTAGTGGGAGGCTATCTGGCACGGGCTGAAACAGTGCCAGGAAATGTATTAATAGATAAACAGTTTAGAGGATTGTGTACCACTGCTCGGGCTCACAGCCAGGTCCTGCTTACTTTACCAGATAAAACAGTGAGGTCTCTTAGAAAGTTACAGAGTTCTCCTACCTTCCTGGGAGGGCCTGTCACCCTAAGGCTGATGCTGTGGGTAGAATGCAAGTACCAAAGGTTTCTCAGAGAAGCCAGGTCTTGAGGAAAATGCTCTCATCTGTCTGGCCTACTGTTGTCCTTTTTACCTGGGATTTACAGCCTGATTGTTCTGTTACCAGCTAAATAAGGTGACTTATTCTTCCTACCATGACTTTTTAGTCTTTTCTTTAGGGGAGATGAAAGGCTAAAAGATTTATTTCTTCAAAGGGGAGGTGTGAGTTTCTTGAGGCAGTGCACTCATTGCTTTGTACGGGTCATTCCTTAGTGCCAAAGTATCACTTTAAATAGAACTCAGACTCATCCCAGGCCTTTGGCAAGGCAGACAGGAATGGCAAATAATTGCTGTGTGGCAGCAATTGCTTCATATTCCTACTTAGAAATTTAATATGCCATCATAAATTCCTTGTCCATATCCACATATTGGAAAGAGTGGGGGCTTCCTGCTCCATGACTGCTAGCAGCATCAAAATTTCAGGTGGGGGAACAGCTTGGTCATGATCTTGCACAAGCAGGTGAGCTTGGGCTTCCATCCAGAGCTTCATGAAGTTCATATTTCCACCTGATTTTAAGAACAGAACCCTGAACAAATCTACTTGTTCAACTAAGTTGTTTGTCCAGGGTGTAGTCAATTTGACAAAAGTGGGATTATTTATGGTCTTTACTATCCTTACAGCGTGGTTAGAACTTTTTCCCTTTTAAAGTTTTTACTTTTCTTTTTTCCCCTGCTGGACAAGACTCCCTAACTGACAGCTGCTGTGCTAATGAGGGGTCTGCATGCAAATCAGCAGCCCAGGTGATTCCTGGAGGGAACACTAAAAGAAAAAAATCCACCCAACAGGCTCTTGGCTGGGAGCCTTGCCCTGGCTGCTGCTGCCTGCCCATCCCAAAGCATCTCTTGCCCACTCTCTTGGCAGAGAGGCTGGACCTGCTTGCCTCAGTCTGCAGTGTGATCCAGAATGCCCTGTAACAGTCTGGTGCACGGGTCCCATGGCATGTTAGTTCATGTCTGTTGTCTGTCCATCTTTTTTCCAATTAGCTGTTTTCCTTTGTTTTCCAGCAGAAAGGGAAGGGCACTTATTAGACAGTTGCTAGAAAGAACTTAATAAAAATTCTTTGATTTTTAAATATTTTTCTAGTTTTCATACCTAGAACATGTGATCTACCACTTCTTCTGGCTTGTATGAAGTCCAATATATATTATTGTTTATCTGATTTGGAACTTTCTACATAGAATCAAAACAAGGCTTTGGTAAACCAGACCCCTCCTTCTTCACACAAGTATTCCTTGGGGCAAAGGATGTATTTTTCAAATGGTATGATACTTCAAAAGGTTAAACTTGCACTATATAGCACATAAGCATGTTAATGATGCCTCAAATAATAATTCTTATATGTCTTCATTACGCTTTATAATTCATTTTGTATTTACAAGACTGTATTAACTCTTGAATGGCATTTAACTCTGTAAAACAGTGATTAAAATATATAACAGGTTTCAAAGATTAACATCACAAAACTACAGGCAGTTTACGTAACATGATAAACAATTTCCAGAAAAAATTACTTGCTAAGCATTGCAAATCAAATAATGCTACAGCTCTAGAAAAATTATTCATTTCTGTAGAGGTCATTTTGCAACAGTAAATAATGTTTAAATCCCCTGGGTTTTTTACTAGGTATATATTTATTGTCCAAGGAAAAGCTCAGATAATTTATCAAATAATTTTGAATGCATTAACATTTGTGCTAAGAGTTCCAGAGTGAGTTCTTGGCTCTGTTGAAGATGTACTGAAGTCACAGTCAGGCTCCCTCATGGATACAAGCCTGGTGATAAGGTTGTCTTCATTTTGCTATCCTTGCCATTATACAAACTTGTGGGCTTCACGCTGTCAATTCTTAAAAAAAACCAAACAAAAACCAAAAGCCCTGTCACCAATTTAAGAGCTGGTGTACAAGCTGCTCTTTCCTAGGCCAAACATCTTTTGACTTCTGTGGAAGGAAACCCAGAGAAGGGACCAGCAACAGTTTGCTCTCCACAGTATATTAAACTTCATGAGGATCATCTGTGTTGTTTCAGAGGCCATACAGGCAATTTAGCCTCTGGATATCATCTGTTACTAGTGCAGCCTAACAGTTCTATTAAAACAAACATGAAAATTCATGTTGTGACTTAGTGACTTATATAAAGGCTTAAATCATTACACATAAAAGCTACGTGGCCAAACTCCTGCCTGTTTCAGCCAGGGAGCCTAGGACAAGGGACACCAAATGAAGGTCTCACACCTTTTTTCTCCTACATGCAGAATTTCCAAACCCACTGTGAAATCGTTTCTGTTGGTGATGACCTGAATTTTTGTGAAATGTTGCTCTGAAAGATGACATGGAGGATCATTCTTTCATGTGGCAGGATGACTATGAAAGAGCTGAGGAAAAGGAGACCATTACTCTATTGAAAAGGGCTTTTTAAAAACCCAACCTCTCAATAGGTGGACATTAAAAATGAGAACAATGTTCTATTTTAAAATTACCTGTTCAGCTCTCAAAAGCTCTTCTGTAGGACAAGAAAAAGAATGTGACTAGTCACCTCTACAGTAAAACTAGAAACTTCACTAGCTAGTAAGCATGTAACTTTCCTTCTTTTGCACCACAATATTTAATTGTTTCAGAATCATGAAGACTTGTTTAATGTTCTTAATAGGAGTCTGTCTGATGAGTAACCCTTTTTGAAAACCAAAGCTTTTTGACCCTACAGACACCTCAATTGCAAAGCAGTAATAGATGGGTGTGGGAGCCAAGGCTGTAGAGCCAAGTGTTGTTAGAGGTGTGGTGGTTTTTGCTGTTTGTTTGCTTTAAAGTACAGCTAACATCTTGCACTGCTCACATATAAGGAGCTTTTTGTTTGCTCCAAAGGAATGTGAAGATGCTATTGTGACATGTTCGGAAGAAATACAGAAAAAATATTTCTGCCTCCTTTGAGACTCAAGTTTTAAGTGGGCTATTAAAGCAAATGAGGCTGCTGGGATCTTGGAGCAAGATTCCAGCTGGTTCTTGGAAGCCACGTGTGCATGGCAGATGGTGGGGGTGCACTAGGTATCCTCCTGCACACCCATGTGAGCCCAGGAATGGCAGGGACCGAATAGCGATAAGGTTAAGTTTAGGGTTAAAGTAAGAAACGAAAAGAAAAGGGGTGTTCTGTCCACTGGGACAGAACAAAAGGCTGGGAGAGTACTGCAATCCCTGAAGTGGGCTATGCTTTAAACATCTGTGTTGCATCAGCACGGTGGAGCCCTGGAGATAAAGCAGGCTGCACCACACTGGGCTCCAACAATCGGACAGCCTCCGAGTTTGAGCTGTGCCAGCTGAAGCCCGGGGAAGTGTGAGGACTGGTAATGAGGAGAGCAAGCTGAACACCGGTGTTGCTGTCAGTTTCAGTGCAAGGCTCCAGCTGTACTAAAATCAGCGTCCAAAATCAAACCATCACCAGGGCTTCACCCCGAATTTCCCTGCAAGGCACCGTGCCTGCCCTATGAGCTGTGGGTGTGTGGGGTGTGCAGCCCCCCGAGCAAGGCTGAATGCCACACTGCAGCCCCTCAGCTGCTGTGCCTGCAGCACTGACTGACAGCCTGACTCCTGAACACCCACGGACAGAGAGAGGCTGCACTATGCATATGGCAGAGCACAGAAAAAAGACCAAAGGAAACCTAGCAAAAAAATCTATTTTTCAGAAGACGATGGGGGATACAAAGAACAAGTAATTCTTTAGTGTAGAAAAGAAATTTGTAGCTGGGTAAGAAAAAACATCCAAGTTTTCTCTCTATTCCAGTTTTATCCTACTGCATAGGCATCTGCCATGTATGGCCAAAATACCAGATTTTTCTTCTCTTAAATAGTACAAAGAAGGACAAGAAAAGAGGAAAGGAGACTGATGAATATCAATTCTTGGCAGCTAGCAAGTGATGACATGAAAAGCACTTATGGAGATATCTAAGGATGGTTATTTTAAATTTATTTAAAAGAAAATCCTATTCAGAACAAGAGTAAATTGTTGGCAGGAGCTCTATTATATTAATTTGTCTATAAATGTAATGTTTGTAATTTGCTCTTCATGCATGGCTTGGAAGATTTGTTTGGATGAAAAATTATAGCTGTTGGTGGTCCTTGCAAGTAAGCTCAGCCTAACAGAGCTCTGTGAATATAAGGAGCTCTGTGACCTGTTGCTGGTCTTCTTTAATTCTCTAGATCTCAAGTAAGAAAACACAAAGCAAGATATCAAAAGTAAATACCCCTTTCAAATACCCTTGTATTTGAAACTGAATTAGATTTAAGATTATATATAAAATGTTCTGCTGGGAGACTAGACAACACATTTATCTTACGACTTCCTACTGTTGTTTATCACTGCTGTACTAATAGGACAGGCAAATTATTTCACAAAATATTTGGTGCTTTTCTGCCTTTGTAGTTAAAACATTTTTTTGTGTTCTTTTAGGGATGCAGGAGGGTGTTTGCTGGGATGAAGTACATGTCCAAACTGGACTGGTTATGCTGGAAAGATGTTTCTCGAAGATCTAATAACATAACATGGCAACTCTCTACTTGGATTTATTATGATCATTGGGAATATTTCAGGCATCATTCCAACTGCACTTACTTGCATCTGATGCCAGTTAAATGGCTTTAGAGAAAGCTGTCTGTGACTTCCATTGTGGGAAGCTGGAGGTCAAGCAGGTTCCTTCTGCACCAGGTGTCAGCGACAGCCCAGCATCTGTCACGTGCCAGCTGTGTGTGTGACAAGGCTGCAGCCCTGTCCTGTCCTGTGTGTGTGACACCCCTGCAGCCCTGTCCTGTGTGTGTGACAAGGCTGCAGCCCTGTCCTCTGTGTGTGTGTGACAGCCCTGCAGCCCAGCCCTGTCCTGTCCGTGTGTGTGACACGGCTGCAGCCCAGCCCTGTCCTGTGTGTGTGACAGCCCTGCAGCCCTGTCCTGTCCGTGTGTGTGACACCCCGCTCTGCTGCGGGCAGGGTGGCACCAGCGCTGACCCCAGGGTCGCAGACCCAGAGATGTGGCCCTGAGGTGACAGCGCATCTCTGGGCCACGTGCTGCGCTGGCAGAACGAACGCTGGCAAACTCTCCGTGTGTCACACAAGTTTGTTGTGCCCGTTTTTAGGTGGCCTTTGACTACGGCACATCAACCATCATTTGTTTCGCGTTAGACACAAGGACGTGAAGGTCTGGAAAGGGTAGGAGAGGTTTTTAATTTTTTTCCCTTCTGTCTCATCCAAGAACTATGTGGGTTGCAACAACCAGACAGCATGGTTCCTGTGACAAGTTAAGACTTGAAAACAAAAGCCCAGCAGCCCGGGGGCTCTGCGTGCCCGCCCCGGAGCGGGGGGTCTCCCCTTCTGTACGTGCGCCAGGCGCGGTGGTTCTGGAGCGACAGCGGAATAGCCACCACCAAACCCCCGAAAACTTTGCAGCCCCTGGGTATATGGCATCAGCTTGCCCAGCACCGCGATTTAAGCAGCTGCCACGCCACAGCCCTTGCGGGCAGCTCTCCCGCACCCCGGGCAGCGGCGGAGCGGTGCCGCACCCCGAGCCCGCGGGTTCCGTCCCCGGGAGCCGCCGGACCGGGGGCGGTGCTCGGCGCTGCCCTGTGCCCGCAGCCTCGCAGCGCTCCCGGAGCCGCCGAGCAGCGCGGGGAGAGAGCCGAGAGCAGGGCACGGCAAAGAGACCCGACCCCTTCCCCGGCGCCCGTCCGGCGCGCAGCCGCCGCCGCTTACCCGCGGGCGAGACCAGCTCGCCTTCGCTGAGCTCCGCGGAGTCCGAGTCCATGCTGCAGGGGCCGGGGGGCAGCCGGGGCCACCGCTGGCAGGAGGAGTGCCCGGAGCGGCGGAGCGCACCCGCTGCCTTCCCCCGCGCTCGCAGCCGGCGCTGGGTCCGCGCCACCACATGCAGCCACCTCGCCGAGCGCCATTGGCTGCGGGCGGAGCGGGGCCGGGCGGGCGCGCCGGGGGCGGGGGCAGCGCCGGGGCCGCCGCAGCCGCCGG
>VZUI01041541.1:0-14601 GCA_013401135.1 Cettia cetti | reverse complement strand
ATCCATTCTTTGTGCTTGTAGGTATTTTGTTTGTTAAATAAATAGTTTAATAGTTTTTTCCACTTTTCTCTGAGGAAATTTTTCCGGGACTGGCTGGGGGGAGGGGCTGTTTGGGTTTGCTTCCCAGAGGAACCCCCTTCAGAGGTTTCCTCCCAAATTTACCCTAAACCAAGACAGGAAGACTTGTACTTTTGGAAGAGAAGACGATGCATTAGTGTCTCAATAGGTGTCTACAGTCAAAAGGATGTAGGAAAGAGGGCAACTTATTTTTTTGTATCTAATAAATGACTTCTGTGCTAAATGCACTTGCTAGACATAGACAAAGTATGTTTTGCAAGTACATTTGGAAAATCAAAATAAAACTGTAAAGTTTTGCCTGGTTTGCAAAGAAAACAGCGAATCCCTGAAAATTCCTTCACCCCTGAGGTTAGCTTGACAGAGAAGGCTTAGGAACTGGAGCTGTATCTCAAGCTTGCAAAGTAGCCAGAGAGGAGAAACAAGTTGTGTCTGATAAGGCTTTTCATTAAAACTGTTTAACATGCTTGTAGTTAGTTACATTGTGCCAGAAAACTGATGAGAAAGGCTGAACACACAGCAGCGGTGGACGAGCATCTGAACTTCTACGTATGCAATACTTGCCAAGAAAATCAAAAATCTGATAAATAAAGTGCATGTTTTAGTGCAATCCTATAAAGCAGTTGTATGTTATTTTTAATGGGTAGAAACATTCTGGAGAACAAATAAGATGCTTGCTTAATGGTCAATAATTTAGTATTAGAAGACTTTGGTTGTGATTTCTGAGGCTGAAAAAGCATTTTGGTTTAAACAGGCAAGTTGGCCACTGCAGGGAAATACTGCTTTTTTTCCCCAGAACAGCCTCTGGGCAAGGCACTGAATGATGCAATAACATGTTTTATCTTTGCTTTAGTTTTTGTATAGCTTCAGTATAGTCTTACCTGGACAGATGATTTGTCTTTACAACTCCCTCAGTGGTGGTGAAACAAAATATGTTCAGATTTATACATGGAAATGAGACACAGATACCCCAGAGATTCAAAAAAAGAACTTAACTGTTGCAATCCCGCAGACTACGTTGCCAGAAACATGGGTACTTGGAAGCGTCAAGTGCCTAACTTTACACAGGGAACCTGACGAGAACTACAGACGTCAGATGGGATAACTAAAACATTCAGAATGCAACCATCAGATGAGAGGACATGAGACACTAAAGCTGGCCCCTAGAAAAATGCTAATCAGAAAGGAGTGCTATAAACAGCATCAGTATACAGGATTTTAAAAAAATATTTCCTGTGTTGATATCACTTGTATTTTCTTGAAATGGTGTAGTCCTGCTCTAAATCAAAACATCCAGATATTGAATCTGAGTTTGTTTCATCTCATTGTGTAAGCGTCCTGCTTACCATCCTTCAGACTGTGCAGGTAAGTACTTTAAATATAGTGACAGAAAAGATTAGAGAGTAATACATAGCTAAGACTGGAGAAATCAGTTTGTCACAGAGAAGTTCCAAGTCTTCTTCAAAGAGTACTTATTTTATCAAAGGAATACTTCATTAGGTGTGGGAAGGAAAATCTGATTCTAAGCGATTTGTCTGAAAACTTGGGCACATAGGATGAAATTTCTGTGCATAGGACGAAAGAGAAATACAAGCACCGGTCTTGTAGAAGTTTGCAGAACTATGGTGCTGAATAAAAACATGGGAATCTTCATCCTAATGATGCTTTTATGGCCCTGGAAATACAGATTAAGATAAGAGCATAAACCATGCCTGTGAATATTGGGGCTAGGACTACAGTAATGACTAAATATTACAGTTTTGCAGCTTAATCCTGCATGTGCCTAGGCATGTTCAGCCCCATACAACATCTCAGCTAGAGGTCATCTTACTTACACCTCATTCCACTCTGCTAAGTTGATGATTTTGTATAGGAACAAGGCTATTAATATACATAGGTATTAACAGGATTGGGCTGAGAACTGTCCAAGTAAAAACCTAACAAATACTCTAGACTGGACAGATGGCTATTATATGCTTTTGGCAGACTTTTGCATTTCCTCCTCAAACAACTGCGTATAAAACAGGGGTTTATTGCAGTATTCATTTATATGATTTATTTTTCCTATGGTTAGAGTTTATAACTCATTTGCTTCATTTCCTGTCAGTATTTTCTTCCCTCTATTTATACCCAAGTTGTTTATATATGTACATATATATCCTTTACATAAATAAATATAAATGTTCTATCTCAAATACTTATGTTTTCCCATGAACAGTTTATGTTCTTTCTCTTCTATCAAAATCTTTAGATAAAAATTAGAAGGATATTAAATCTTAGCTGATCTGATTGCTTTCTGTCATATTACACTATGTTGAATATTGTGCCCAAAGAATCATGAGAGCAGGTAAAGACAGAATGTGTAGTATTTATTACATCCTTATATTATAAATCTGGGAAGAAATATTAGACAGAGTAGATAAAAACAGGTCTAAGAAAGATTTGTTCTTCTCATTTGTCTTTATTATTTCATAAAAAGGAGGATCATGGCATGGGGATGTTCCTTGATTATAATTACCTTTCCTAATTATGGATCTGGGGTGATCCCACATGACTTAGAGTACCCTCTTCCTATTGGTGTACTTGGTATCCCTACTAGTACACTTCACACTAAACCAACATGGGAGCTGATCCAGTAGTGCTGATGCAAATTTTGAAATTTTTTGGATGTCATCTTCTCTTTTGCTAGCCACCTGAATAAATCCTATAGAATTTGCAGTAAATTATCTTGATTTTGCTTAACTATGCAGCTGTAAGTTATTATTCATTTACAGACAACTGCACTACTCATTTACAAATGGATGGAGATATCAGCCAGAATTTGTCTCTGGTGATCAATCAATAGCAGAACAATTCAAGACCTTTAAGGAAGAATTTTAAAAACGTGTTTTAGTAGATTTGGTTAGAGGAAAGAACTGTTAGCCAGGTATCTTTATTGCTGTTCTCGCTGAAGTCAGTAAGAGACCTCCCATTAATCTCCCTGGGAAATGAATCTGGCCCTACATGCCTTTCTGTGCACTTAGAAAAGCTGTTTCTTGCACAGTGATTCCTGCCTTTTGGATGAGATGAAACGAAGGGATGTCAAGGTACTCTCCCCCACTTTGGAAGCTGCAGTAAGCTAAATGCCTGCAAGATTTGCTTCAATGCAAACACTTTTCTGTAAACCTAATGCATTGATGACAACAGTCATGCAAGCAACTTAATGCCATTGATATTGAATGTCAGCTTTAAAGAATCACCTGTAAAAGTTCCTACCATTTGCATCTGCTTCTGAATTAAAGAAAATGAGACTGACCCATGGAAGCAGCTGTAATTTTTGGCAGTACTGTTTTTCATTGAAAAACATTTCCACATCCTTTCCATATTTTTAAAAACTGGACTACTTAGTTTCTTGCCTTTGCTCTTAAAGACACATCAATATATGTAAAATACCTATGTATGTCCCAAAAGATCATTTTTTTTCCAATACACAAGAATTCAGCAATAACTGAAAATATGCTCCTTCCTCTTAAGAGAAATCTGTGAGTATGGAGACGTGCTGGTGATCCCATTTCCTTTGCACTGGTGACCCCAGACAAAAACAGGATGTTGTGGAAAAACTTGAATTGCCGTATTCTACCTCTCCTGAAGAGAAACAACATCAGTTTTCAAAACTGTCTTTATTGCACAGCAAAAACAGAACAATAGATGAAGCACTAACCCCACAGTACTGCCATGTGAATAACCAATTTTTCAATTTTCTGGCGTTCTGAATTTATTTTATGTTAACCTGTAATTTGTCATACAGAGTACTCAGATAGCTAAAAGCAAGAGGAAAAACAATTCCAGTACTGAATAATGCATTTCTTCTAAACATTTGGTATTTCTTTGTATAGCTTAAATAAATGTTTTAAAGAAATGTGGATTTTTAAAAGTTAATTTTGGAAATTTTTGAAACAATGTTTGGGGGATTTTTCAGGCTAGGTAAGATTTTGAACCAATTGGTTTATACCATGTTTGTCCATCAAAATGTAGAAAAAAATAATAAGATTTTATTGGGAAAAAATTCTTATACCATCCACAGGGTAATCAAGCAGTTTTAGTTACAAGACTGAATCTTCATCAGAGCTGATCACTTAAGTGCCCCTCGCAAAACATCTGTGATTACAAAGCTCATAACATATCCAGTGTCCTTTTCAATTTTCCATAATTTTGCCATATAATATTCCCATGGCTACAAGAATAGCTAACATCAGAATAGACCAGGTCTCCAGTGCAGACTGTCTTTATACATCTGGGATCTTCTTATATGTTTGAAAAAATGAATGAAAAGAAGAAGGAATCAGTGTCAAGAGATCTTCCAGCTTTGCATGATTTACTAAGAGAACTAGATATTCCCACTGCAAATGGCTCAAAGGCTGTATATGGGGAATTGTGCTATTTCCAGCTTTGTGGCTTTAAACAGAGAAAAGTAGCTCTGTGATTCGGCTTATTTGGTAATCCTTTCTTAATTATGGAAATATATGAGTCTAAACTGAAAGGTTGTGCTCTTTTAACTTCCCTGTTTTCTGTCTACACATTCCTTTTTAGCCAATGAAACATGAAGAGTGGGATACACTCACCTGATCTCAGAAGAGTAAAAAAGAGGAACTGAAAGCTAGTAAAAAAGCTAGTCTCCATGGGCTTCCTTTATTATTAATAGAAAGACATAGGTGCCTTCACAGAAGGGTTGATGTCAGATGAATTTTTCTGATGCCTACATTAGGATGAGATGAATAGCCTTCTGAAAGTGCCTGTATTTCTCCATTGACTTAAAAGGGATCCTAGTGTGACTTAGATGCCTGAGGTAAGTAAGATTAATCCTACCTTGAACCAGAAGGGACAATACAGTTTTGTTTCTGTAAATGCACTTAGACTTAAACAAGACTAAGGAAATTTCCATTACAGATCAATAATTTCCGACACTACATATTTTCTGAAGAATACATTTATAAAAGTGTGCTTAAAGTATTTCTGAGTAACCATTACAGATCAGAAAATAAGAGAACAGAACATTTCCCACCCTGTCCTCAACAGGATGCTTTTCAACATGTACATTTACATTTTGCCTGACTGAGCCAATTACTAGTAAGCAGAAAAGCAGTGCTAAACTCCAAGGGGGCTTGGATCATCCAAAAAGAATTTCCCTAACTTCTGTAAAAAGAAAAATTATGATCTTATTAATACACTTTTGTAGTCAGACTAGGATACCAGGGTGAACAAATGAATGCCATTTTTATAATGCTGTGCATGTATCCTGACCTGGGAAGTACCTAACAATGGATGCAATTACCTTTTCTGTGATGGCATATGATCAGTTCTCACTTAATTGTCACCTGAGTCACTTGATAAAGATTTATTTGATGTTTAATACTACAAGCCAAGCTCTGAAATACTTGTGAATTAGAAAAAGCTGTACCTTTCAAGGGACAAGAACTGCTGGATCTCAATGCCAAGGTTTAATCACACATAGATTTACAGTGTACTGCTATTTCTAAGAGATGGTGAAGTAGCCAAGTATGTACTTCTGAGTAGAAATGGCAAACAAGGAATGAATCTCTGAGCTGTCTTTTTTCAGAGACAGTGGAAGAGGGGAAACAGTAAAATAAATGCAAACTGATAACTATACTCTACGCAGATTGACATTTTTTATAGTCATAGTGTATATACAAGCAAAATATAAATGCAATGTTGTTGATGCAGTTGAGCTCTCCCTCATTGCTCCAGCCTCTCCCAGCAGCTGGGGTCAGCAGTAAGGACATGGAGCACATGAAGTATGGCTGGCCACAGCAAGACCCAGATGCTAAGCTAGGGATGGTATCTTTTCAGTAGCTGCATCTGGTTCATTGGCAGGCTCTACAGGCAGATCTGCTGGCAGGCCTGGATTTGCCTCTGGGTCTGTCATCTGTCATGTTGTTACAATGTTGATGGGCTGTCTCTGCTGCCTTGCCCTCCCAGGCTGCATTTGCCTTTCAACCACGTTTGCTGCTGAGGATTATGTGCTGTTTCAACACTGGGGGCAAGGGGATGGCAGTACATTGCTAAGATGTGTAGTTCAGAGAGCAAGATCAGGACAGCATAGTCGGAGTCAGAAATACGCTCGGCACATGCTCATTAATGCACGTTTTAAAAAACAGCCCTGCAGGTTTGGAATTCACTTGCAGCCTATTTGCTATGCTTTGCTACTAGTTAGTAATTCAGGGCTCCGGTGACTCATGCACCTTTGTTTTTAATTATGACACTTTCATTTCGGCATATACCTGATGATGACATATACAATTGTTGATTAGCAAAGCAGAAGCCTTAATGAGCAGGGGGTAGCTTAGTGAGCTGGCTGTAAAAATAATACGAAATGTATCATTGATTTCTCCATTCTCTGCTGCATGGTGCATAATAACTTGGAGAAAACCAGTTAAAATAAAATATTAATGGATTAGCAGTACTGGGAAAACAGCTCACTGTTAACATGCTCAGTAGTGAGAGAAAATTACAGGTTTCATTGTGTATGCTGCACCATCTGCCTACACAGAGAGCTGAAGCCATAGGCTCTCCCGGGGGAAATAGCTGCGGATAAGTTATTCAATTAGAACAGTATTATTGGCCAGCTACCTTGGAGAATTGGGTTGATGATGTTGTGATTATCCTGCTCCACATTCCTTCATGTCCCAGACAGGCTGCATCGCTTTGCAACTTCCTAAAGTGCTCACTCAACTGTACAGTAGGTGAGCAATTGAAACAGGGAATATCAGGGATGCCTGAAAGAAAATCAATTTTGAATGAACTATCTCTGCCTAGCCACAGCCTACATATTCTGAGTCATATTGTATTTTTGCAGACTTCAGTGTAGTAAGTGACAGAACTGGCAGTGGGAGGAAAGAGAATTTCATTGTGTGCATTTAACCTGTGGCTGGGCACCAGATTTCATAGGGTAGGTTACAAAATAGTACAATGCTCCTTCAAGTGTGACATTCTTATTAGCAACACAGAAGCTTTCAGAGAGTACTGCCAGACATGTTTTAAGAAAACTGCTCTGACCCTTTGTCAACAAAGTTCCAAAATGTTTTCTTCTCTTCTTTGAATGTTGGGGTTTTTTATTCTTGTGCAAAACGGATCAGATCATGACCTGATCTCTGTATTGCAAATCCAATTTTTTTGCTGACCTCCTGCTCAAATTAATGACATCTGAGAAGCATCATATTCTCAAAATAGAACTCACTCTCACTGTGCTATATGCATAGGAACATAAAGCGAGTGGCTTCTAATTTTTTTAATAAGCAATGCTGCACCTAAAGCTTAGATTTTTTTAAAAAAATTATATTATAAATTTTCATCCTTTATCTTCACTTAGTCTCATTTTAACTGTCCCTGATCTACTTTCATCAACAATGAGATTTCAAGACAGCCAGGACTTGCTGTAACATTTGTTGTCACATCTTGTATCACAAAGGCTGTAAAAATTTTTAATATTTAAATGAATTGGTGCCCCTTTTAACAAAGCAACAAAGGTTTATGATCTTACCACTAAGACTCAAAAAATCATTCTTTTTTAGGAATTGTTTCTATGTTCAAAATTGTAGTCATATTTCTTTCCTAGTCTGTCATGCACTGATGCAATCTGGAAAATCTAAGAGGGAAAGCTACAAGGGGAATTCTTGGGAAAGGCACATTTTTCAACTGTGCTTTAATCAGAGCTGAGCTCTCCTGGAAAGGTGACTTATGCCTGTTCTGAGTTCACATCACTATCAGTAATCTTCCCCTCGTTCTTCAAAGCTGTATGTCCTGTTAAACAAAGATGTATATCGTCCACAAGGCTCACAGGAGAGAGGCATTTGCAGGGTGACAAATGAGGTCATTGGCTTGGCAGCTGAAGAGTCCCCAGATGAGTTCAGAAAGGTGCAATCCCTGAAAACAGCAGTGATGCTGCATGACTGATAATACCAAGTTGCTTCATTCCCTTGCCATCTATTTTTCATTGAATATAATGGGTGCAGGTTGGCAGCGGGGAGACACCATATGATCACCTTGTCCTGGTTGCAATGTTTTGCTCAGGGAGAGAGAAAACATAGTCAGCTGTCCCAAATGCCCAGAGCAAGGCAGGCCTGGAAGGGAGAAAAGGGAGCACTCTCAAGCTGGAAGCTCTTGTGTTTTGGGAAAATTTGGATCATGATAGTGACTTCTTTGTAAAGTGCCTTGAAGGGACAGGACAAAAACCGATGTCTAGGAATGAAGTGATAATATTTATTCATACCTGTTTGCACCAACCATTTTGAACCATTTTCTGCAAATCCTCTTCACGCTGCACCTTACATGACTCCTCTCCCAGCTCACATCCTCCCTTTTGTCTGAACATCTGGTATCTCCAGAGGGCATCTGCTGGCTAGGGTGACTTGCACCAGTACATCTGTGCCACTTGTAGACTGTGGGACAGTGGCTTTGGGCTTCGTGCTTGTAGGGCACCAACACATAAAGCATGAATATGCATGAAATGCTGCTGCACCATGTGTGCTTATGCTGCTAATGATAAATACGATAATAACGGCAGTCCTACACTCCTCGAGAAAATCCAGTTTCCCTCATGTGCAGCCTCACTGATTGAGTCTGGGAAAGGCAGGATTCATCTATCAGCACCTTGTAGGGCCATAAAATACATTGACTTTTTAACTTCTTCCACTCTATAGAACCACATTTTTGCCTGCAGACTACAACATGGAAATTATTATGGGACTCCTGGGATATGCAAACCACCGACTGAATGGAGTGCCATTTCCTTTTATACTACCAGTGGAGAAAATTGTGCCATCTGAACTCACACGCTCACCAACTGATGAATGTGAGGCTGCTAGCTTGGTCTTCATTCAAATCTTTCCTGTCCATTTGCACACCTGTGGTCTATTTAGCTATAGCATATGTGAGCTGCCTGAGCAGAGAAACCAGGAAACACAGCCCTGGATCTGGCTAGAGGCTGTGGCTGGAGCAAAATGGGTGACTGCACACCATACCTGTTCATGTAGTGCCTGTTAGTGTGACACTGTCATTCAGACACAGCTGGACCTTTCTGGACACGCTATCCTTCAGGAATATGGTTACTTTCTGCAGGCTGCCCATGAAACCTGTGAGATGAGCAGACTCAGAGGCACGCTGCTCTGCCTGCTCTGCCTGTTTTGCCACTTGGTCCTGGGGCCATCCTTCCCTCACACCAAGAAGTTTACTGTCCAGTTATAAGCAGTGACCATGTAAGTGACACAAAACACAACCAGGCCTTGGCAGTGGAGTTTCTGTCTTTGGGGTTGATTGAAATGTTTCAGCCAACTTGAGTGAGTCCCTGATTATGCTGCCTCCTGGAGGTGGCCTCCAAGAAGTATGGGACTTTCCTTGGATCAGAAATGGGAAAGATAAGTTGGGTCTGCAAGACAACTCATTGAAAGCTGTGGGTTTTATTTTCAGTTTCCTGAATACTTGTCTAAGTTTCAAGTAGTGAGTGTGAGAATAGATTATCTTTACAGTCTAAAGAAGAGCTTAGGGGTTCAGCAAGAGATAATTATGAGGGCACAAAAAAAAAAAAGAATCATGAACTACAAATTTTGGGTTCAGTGAAGTGGAGAAAGAGGAAAATGCTTGGTTATAGGGATGTTTAAATTTTTTTTTTTTTTTTTTTTTTTTTTTTTTTTTTTTTTAAACTCTGGCTTCTCTCATCCAGGCATAAAAACTCTGAACTTCTCCATTAGCCTGGCTACATAGACTTCCTGAAGAGGCCTGACCCTAGGAGGACTTATGAAGGAAAACCAACCATGTTCTTAGTACCAACACCCTGCGTAGCAGTGGTTGTACTCATTCCAGAATTTTTCCATGGCACAGTCAGGCAAACCAAGCCAATCTGCTTGCATGGTCCTGAACTTGCCATTGCTGGAGTGAACTGTGCCAAAAACCTGGGGCAAGCCACCTGTGTCTAAGGAAAAGGTAAGGCTTGAATGTCCTGAAGGGATCTGTGGCTGACCTCCTCTTCTCAAGTGGCTCTGATTGTAAATGTGGGTACAGGTGAGTAAAGCTCAGTCTGCCCCTTGTTACACTTCTACCTTTGTTCAAACTGACAGCTACAATGACCAAGCTTCCAAAACATAAACTACTAAGCCTCTGTTTGAACACATATTACATTTTTTTAATCAGATTTTTTACTGTGGTCGTTTCCAGAGTAGGAAAAATTCCAAACTAGACATGAGAGATTTTGGGGTGTTTTTGTAGATTCACTTCCTGAAAGATTACTTTTCACCTGAGGTTCAGATAAAAAATAATGATATCAACTAGTTTAAAAGAAACAGTGTTTGACAAAGGACATATTGTAACTTAGACCTCTGCAACCACTTATATATGTTGCAGTCAAAAAGACATGTTCAAAGTTACTGAAGCAATTCTTTACAGGCTCTGGGAACAAACTAGATGTCCCTACTGGACAATATCTTCAGCAACCTGTCATCTGGGATGTGTATTTATTATTCTAACAGAAGCTGGCAAGGGGGTATGAAGTGCAAGGCAAATGGTACTTCTCCAAAGTATGTCTTTTATTTAATTGTTTTAAAATCCTATTTTAAAATGTTATATTCATCTAAATTTTGTGCTTGGAGAGGTTCCAGGGCTGTCTAACGTTAGTGGAGAACACAGAGGGATTTTTGTACACATCTGCCTTTGAGAATTTTACAATAGTGGATGTTTGTGTTGTTTCATTTTTGTACATACTTCCCCCTCAGGGAGAATTCTGTATCTGGAAGCACATGTTAATTTAACCCTTGAGTAGAGCTGCAGCAAAAGTGGTTTGTGTTTTCCCCTTTGGGAAACCAGTGGTGATGGTGAAGAAACAAGCTCTCAAAGACTGAGAGTTTCCTGTTGTTTCTGTCACCTGCTTATTTGAATTGTGAGCATTGGTGCATATACAATTTACCAACAGGACCAGCTCCTAATACATAAGCTAAAAAATCCACTTGCTATTGTGGGACTGAGATAGGCAGGATGTTGGAGAGACTGGTATACCAACACTGCCACAGAAATGTAAATTTGTCTTGTCACAAATGTCAGAAGTGTTCCATGTTTTAGATCCTCCATTTTTTAAATAGACTCTAAGACTAACACAAAAGGAAGAAAAAAGGAATTTGCCAAAAGACTGTTGAGAAATTACATTGTTTTCCCAGGGAAAAGTACTCAATAGGGTAGTTTAAAGGGAGAAAAAGGAAAAACAAGAATCAGAACACAAGGGTTTTTTTAAATTTGCAATGCAGACTCAGTATGGGAGAGAAAGGATAAGATTTCAGCTGATGAAAAAACTATTCTCTCATCACTTCCTACTGGCCAAATGTCTTCCTAAAGCTTCTTGCAAACACAATTAATTGTGTCAGCAATAGGAACCTATATTTAAAGAATAAACCTTGATCTTTAAATGCCAGCAAGAGGAGTAGGAAGAAAACTAATGGTAGATATATTTTTCATGATTGTTTCTGCTGTAACATGTTTGATGTGGGTGGTAGCTTACAAAGCAGTCAATAGGAAGGTATCTGTCAGCCCTGGGCCCAGTTCTCAGTTCTTCCTGATGTCCAGCTGACTCCACAGAACCCAAGAATTGCACCAGGTGATGCTCCCTCAGGATTAGGGACAGACTAATCCCTGAAAAAGAGATGCTTGTTCTTGGACAAGATACTAAAAGAAAGAATATTTAGAAACCTGTAAAACATTCCTACAACTCAGGCATTATTTGTGGCATTAAAGACCATGTCATTTGTGCTGGATAGATAATGATGGAGAGGTTGTTATAATGCACCCTTGTTAGCAGCTGGACTGGAAAATGTACATGCTTTCATTTGAAAGCCTGGGTTCATTGAGCCTTTGTTTTGGATAAAAGCCTTTCTACCCAAGACTACCAAATTCCTTACAGTCAGAAAGGAACAATTTGAAGATGCAGCAAATACAGCAAGTTCAGTGTCCAGCTTTGCTCTGGCTCTACCTTCTACCTCAGGCAGAAATGCCTCAAGCTGGTGTGCTGTGCAACAACATTCAATCATAATGTTGGCAATGTGGTAATGTAATCAGACCTGGCATGCACAACTATCTTAAAAGCTCAAGGCACTGCCTCTAAAAACAATTCACACGCAGCAGGAGGTAATTTCTTTGCACCCATTTCCAAGCCCACTTCAGCTGACACTTCCTCCCTGACCCATTCCCTCTTCCTTTCTCAGCATGGTCAGATTACAAACACTTAGAGGTCTCTACATCCTTCGTGTCTTATCAGCATCTTCTTGTGCAAAGCTTTTCTACCAAACGGTTCACATTCCCAAGCAGTTTTCCATGCTGTTTTCTTGGGTGATGACATGAGCCAGTGCTCAGAGAATCTCCTTTTCCTTAGGCTTCCTGTGTACTTTTGAATATTCAAAAAAAAAATAACCTTTCTAAAGGGAAATTATTGGTAACCAAAATGAACCAGCACCAGCTCAGACTTCTGAGCTTTTTCTCAGTCAGCCATTCTGTGGGTCATCAATGTAAACAAAATGTTTTGCTTAGAAAATTATTCACTTAGAGCATAGAGCAGGGCTGTATCTGTACATGATAAAAATGTTTCACACCTGAGCAGAAAGAATGCAAGACAGCAAATTAACTTCAGTTGTTTTTTCACACCATAGGTCACTTATTCTGCTTGAAAATGAGAAATCGTTATTGTCTGTATCAGACAAATGAGAATTTTCCGATTCTAAGTCACCTAAAAAGTTTACTCCTGCTGTTCCAAGCATTTAGTGACAGTATGTGTGACAGCATATCCACCTTAAATATTCAAGTAACATTGGCTTTTAGTATGCCAAAAAGGGAAAAAGGGTGATACTTAGCATCTGGATCTAAGTAGTAGCAGTGACAAGAAATATATTTTCATTTCCACAATAATCAGTTAATCTAAGATAATTTAGGAGATTATTAGACCTGCAATTGTTAGGATCATATTTTCTTAATCAACTTTTCAGTTTTCTTCATTAAACCTACTGTAGCAGTTTTTGTGGTGGTCACTTAAAATAACTGCAAGGCAGATTAGGGAGCAGGAAAATATATATGCTTGTCAGTTCTTAAAGCTGGCAAGCAGAAGTCAAGTTTGCACTTAGCTTCTGAATTTATTGTCTTGAGAGCAAAAACTCACCTAAGGAGCACAACCTGTGATTAATTACATACTAATAAAACACTTCCCAGAATATTTAGATGCTATTTCCATGCTATTCTACATCTGTTTTTTAATTTTAGTGCCCCCTGAATCACTTTAAAGGCTAAAGCAGAACTGTGCAAATGATCTTCCAAAGGACCAGTGTGAAAAACCACACAAACTTTGATAGGACCAGCATGGCATCCCTAGGGAGTTTCTCACCAAGACCTCATCTGGGTCTTGGCTGATTTCTGGTCCTTTCTAAGCTAAGGTGTTCACCCACTGCTGCATGTAGGGCTTCTGCATATGACTAAGCCCATATGTACAGAAAGGGAAAGAACAAAAATGAAGGTAATTTGGGGAAATTGGTTAAAATGGTGCCTGTATATTGGGGATCTCAAGAGTACCGAGTGTGCAGGCTAAGGTCCAAATTTCCAAAGAAACACACATACACAGATCATGATATTCATAAATTTAAAATCCTACATTTGGTAGAAAATAATAGCAATCACTTGACCATCAAGTAAACAAGCTCGCATATTTTGATAGCAGTTTCCTTAAAAATAGTTGCCAGTAAAACAGGATTTCTACCACAAACAGGGTCAAATCCATCAAGTTTTTGGAAGAAGAAGGAAGAAGGAAGAAGGAAGAAGGGAGAAGGAGGAGAAGGAGGAGGAGGAGGAGGAGAAGGAGGAGGAGGAGAAGGAGGAGGACGAGGAGAGGAGGAGGAGAAGGAGGAGAGGAGGAGGAGGAGGAGAGGAGGAGGAGGAGAGGAGGAGGAGGAGGAGAAGGAGAAGGAGAAGGAGAAGAAGAAGAAGAAGAAGAAGTAGTAGAAGTAGTAGAAGAAGAAGAAGTAGTAGAAGTAGTAGTAGTAGTAGTAGTAGTAGTAGTAGTAGAAGAAGAAGAAGAAGAAGAAGAAGAAGTAGCAGAAGTAGTAGAAGTAGTAGAAGAAGAAGAAGTAGTAGAAGTAGTAGAAGAAGAAGAAGAAGAAGAAGAACTAGTAGAAGAAGAAGAAGTAGTAGTGGAAGAAGTAGAAGAAGTAGAAGAAAAAGAAGAAGTAGTAGAAGTAGAAGAAGTAGTAGAAGTAGTAGTAGAAGAAGAAGAAGAAGTAGAAGAAGAAGTAGTAGTAGAAGTAGAAGAAGTAGAAGAAGTAGTAGAAGTAGAAGAAGTAGTAGAAGAAGTAATAGTAGTAGAAGAAGAAGAAGAAGAAGAAGAAGAAGAAGAAGAAGAAGAAGAAGAAGAAGAAGAAGAAGAAGAAGAAGAAGAAGAAAGAAGAAGAAGAAGAAGAAGAAGAAGAAGAAGAAGAAGAAGAAGAAGAAGAAGAAGAAGAAGAAGAAGAAGAAGAA
>VZUI01041540.1:0-36655 GCA_013401135.1 Cettia cetti | reverse complement strand
CCTTCCTTCCTTCCTTCCTTCCTTCCTTCCTTCCTTCCTTCCTTCCTTCCTTCCTTCCTTCCTTCCTTCCTTTTTTCTGTTTCTTCCTTTTTCTAAAAATATTTCAAATTCAATGGGAAGAAGGGGTTAGATGAATTCTGAATATTATGCAAGTTTAAAGACAGAATAAGTAGAAGTTTCAACATTTTTAGGCCACTCTTGAACCTTTCAGCATGTGCAGAAATGATAGACAGTTTCAAGCTAGAAGTATGTTGAAATCATACAGCTTGAAGGATGATTTAGCTTGAAAGGAGAGGAAGAAAAATAATGCAGGGATTTCCATATTTGACACCAGCAGTCTCTAGAGATTTCTCCACAGTACAATAAATTACTTCATGGGCCTTTCAAGCCACTATCTTCTGTTTAATATTACTTTCCTAACTGTTTCAGCTGCAGTGCTGCACAGACACAATGAGCAGTATGTGCTTATCTGATCTGTCCTGGGCAGTGCCCAAAGCACTCCAAAGTAACCAGCAAAGCATGCACTAGAAATTAAAGCTTAACTAAAGCAGGAAGAAGCAAGAACTGAATTTTTTTGGGTTAAATAGCAGGGCATAAATTACAACTGGATAAACCCCTCCATATTTAGCCAAAAGCACAAGGCACAAATGATGCCATGGCACGTAATTAATGGCAAGGTAATAATACAGCCATTCAGGAGGATCCAGATGTGCTGCCATGTTCTGTGGCATCTTTAAGCTAAACAAAATTCAGGGTGAGGATATCTGAACATCAGGTTCCAGAAGTTTTGTTCTAATAGTAATTCATTCAATATTTAAGGGTTACACTAGTCTTTCATATACAGTTCCTTGAGTGAGATGTTATTCCTCGATAAACATAACTTCAGACGACCAGACTGTTTATAAGAAATTATTAAAGTAGAAAAAAATACAGACTTCCTCTTTTCCATTTAAGTCCCTCCCTCTTTTTACCTGTGATCACCTCAGTGCATCATTAATAGATGTGTTTGATAATCCTTGTAAATAGCAGAGAGGTTGTTTATTTTTTTAATTAGATGGTTCTAGTATTTAGAAACATCTTGGGAATATTAAGCAATTAAAATCCTTCAAGGAGAAAACATTTATTTGAAGAATTTCTTAGTTTAAAAAAAATTAAAAAGCACATTATTCTAAATGTGTCTGAAAGCTGATGTGTGTGAGAGAATGCCTCATTTCTTCCAAGGGATTCTAGGAAACATTTCAGGAAGAGAGAGAGAAAAACTATATGATAGTAAAAATGTTGTGTGATAACAATGTTTCTTTTTCTCTCTTATAGAATTGAGTAGATCTGTGAAGTTTCTTCTAGCCTTGGTAGACTTTTTATGGCTTTTTTCTTTTTTTTTTTTTTTTTTTGTATTTTAGGCATCTGAATTACACAAAGAAAATTCTGCAGCACAGAGGAGGCCATACTCTACATAAGTGAAGATGTACCACAATATTTCATTCTCTGCTCCTTTTAGACTTAGCTCCAAGAGCTTCACAAAGTCTTCATAGGAAAGGTCATGAAGAAAGGGGAGAAAGAGATGAATTAGAGAGAAAAGAAATTCAGAAAACTCTGCTAAAGCATACTAAATATGCATTTATGTCTAAGACTAACATGGCCAAACTGCCCTTAGAGTCCATCATATGCACTTAAAAATAAAGAAATAAAAGGATTTGAATATTTCAGAGAATCATAGAATAGTTTGGGTAGAAGGGACCTTAAAGATCATCAGACCCCTGCCATGGCCAGGGACACCTTCCATTAGAGCAGGTTGCTAAGAACCCCATCTGGCCTGGCCTGGAACAATTCCAGGGATGAGGTATTATCATTTCAGATGAGGTATAAAAATGAACTTCAGATTTCCCTTGGGAACCACATATACAGGACTACCTGTGCACTCTTAGCTGGAGTTCTCTCAGCAAGTGCATATAGAAAAAACACAAGTAGCCATTCTCTCCTTAACAGTTGTGTGAAATATTTGAGTTGGGAGAAGGACTAGAGCTTGTAAAGAGTGATCTGTATGATCTGATATCAGCTGTCAGGCTCTTCTGCATTCCTCTCAGTGTGGAGGAAATATCAGATGAGCTAAAGCTCATCAGTGTGCTCAGGGCCAGTTGCTGGGAAAATGTTCCTCTTAGAGGGAACAGCCATGGTATTTAATCCTCTCACTCAAACAGAGGAGCTGCAGAAAAAATGCCTATTTGGAAAGTTTTCCTGGATTTTGCTAATTCCCAAATCCTTGTCCTGACAATTTTATGGAAAATGTCTATTTGGCATAGTCCATTACCATCCAAGGGAGCTCTGGAGTAACTGAATAGAATTAATACTGGGACTCCAGAGCCAGGACCAGCCTGGTTTACTTCATTTGTCCACAAAAATAATACCCATCTTCTCATTCCTTCTGCCTTCTTTCACAGTTTCTATTCTGCTGTCTCTATTCCCTACAGCTAGCTTCACCCTCACCTGAGTACAATTTGCAAAACTCACTTCCCTCACCTTGAATTTGCAGGTATGAAGTCATTGACACTCAATTCCATGCACTCTCCAGCACATCATCAATCAGGAGCTCCTTTTTAATTAAATTGCTGCCTGTTTTTGGCTTTCTCATCTGTTCAGCTAACTATACTTCTCTGAGCCTGCATTTACTTGTACAGCTATCTCCTGTAGAGAGAGACACTGGTCAGCCCAGGCAATGATATTCTCAAGTAACTGGACAGAAACATCAATAAAATTTCTGAGTGGATTTTTTTCAATACTTAGATTTCAGTTTGATCTCTTTCACAGACCATACTTCAAAGGTAATTTTCCAAGGCTTTCTCTGGATATACGGTTCCCTTTCTGCCACCAAGGCAATTCCTTACTTATGTTGTCTTCTCTTCATTTCAGGCTTCAAAGTAATTATTGTAAGGACTCAGTGTCTCAAACCTTTGACATCTGTAAGTGCCTATAGTATTACGATCCCCACAGGTATTTGTGAAAGCAAATCTTTGTGATGAACATAATATGATAGCCTAAATATATTCAGCTTTAAGAGCCAAAACTCTGCCCAAGTCATGGTGAGTACTGATCCCACTCCATGTCTATAGAATTAGATGTCTTACATAGTGCATGTCTCTAGACGGAATGTGGTAAAGATAGAGAACACCTATTCTAATTTTCTATTTAGCCTTGATTTATGCCTTGCTGAGGTTGGGCGTCCATTCCCTCTCCAAGAATGGTTTGGGCATCTATTCATTCCCCAGAGTTCATTGTTGGAGAAATCGGCCAACACAGCAACAGATATAATTACAAAGAATGGACATAATTCCTTCTTCTGGGCTTGTAAGTGAATAGGTATGACTTCTCCCATTAAATAGGATGAGTTCATTATTTTTCTCTTTGTGGGGCGAGGCGCGGGGGAACCATATTAGTAATTAGACCAAGAGATAGAACCAAACTGATTCAACAACTGCTGCAGTGCCAGAGGGAAAGACAAGGTTTTGTAAAGACCAATTTCCAGCCTAAATTAATTTAAGAGAGAGATAAAAACTTTCTGTGAATTTTGACTGCCTTTAGTGCTGAGAGAGAACTTGACAAGGCTGCAAGTGAAGCAGACAGGGAAATATACTGCTTATTTTTGTGCTGATTTAATTTTTTCTTTGTGTTGATGTGCAAGATATGCTGACAATGTGATCTTTCCTCATCTATGAAAGGAGAAATGAAGCTTTTATCGCACACCTCAGAAAGAAACATTGTGTTTGAGTAAGCTAAACCTATTGCTCTGGGCTGTCCTGTGTCTCAGCTCCTTTCATTATCCATTAACTTAGATAATGCTAGAGATCAAGTCTTCCATACAACTCTTTATCTTTAAGTCTTCAGAAGTCTAGAAGTAAATATAATTCTTTCATTTTATAGATTGTCAGCAAGGGAAGAGAGGCAGATGTGAAGCACTGTGTGCAGTACAAAGGAGCCATAAGACAAAATTTTTCGACTCTAACAGATTACTGTCTACTATTCCTGTCTCATCAGATATCTTACAACTACTGGTATTTCCTCATAATTTTGTTTAGAGAAATGCCTCTGCAATTTTTGAGAAGACACTAAAAGTAATCTGGACCAAATTCTCAGTTACAATTTCAGCTGCAACTAAAAGGCTGCATATGCACAATAAAAGCATGCATGTAAATTGTGATGTGATAGATAAACTTAACTACGAGCAGTTCAATCAAGATTTTTTCCAGCAGCAATTAATCTTGTCCTAGAGAAACCAAGAAAGTGAGGGTTGTGCTAGAATTACTAGAATGATTATGTTTCACAGGAGTGATGCTACTTTAACATTCTGTTTGGCTGGCAGCATTGTCTGATACCTCAGCATCATTTGTTATCAATTTCTTGTGCAAATACTATCATAATAAGGCAATGATGCCATCAATACAAGAAGCATTGCCACATAACCTCATCATTGCTCTTTGGGGAAAACCTCATCATTGTTCTTCGGGGAACATCAGTTCATGTTCTGCCTCTCAGTAATATCTCTGCCCTTCTGCTTGCTGACAAAAGCTGTTTCTAAGATAAGTGCCAGAACTCCCATTTGTCAAAAGCAATTAGCAACATGAAAACACCCCAATGTATAAATAAATTAATACAAAATTACATAGGCAAAATCCAGCATTCCTAAAATGATAGTTCACTATGCTTTATGTCCCAGCTTATGTATAATTTTTCTACATAAGTGTGTATTTCCTTATTACGTTAAAGTCTGAATCTTCCAAGACAAAACTTGGAATGCCTACAGACTGATACTTCAATTTTTAAATTTTTTTTGTACCTAAAGCTTCTCTAAAGTTTTATTAAACACAACCTGGAATTAATCAGCTATTTTTCAGAATGGCCATACTTAATTCAAGATACTAACTCAGATGAATTAATGTCTTATGGATTACATTGATTCAATAGGATTGAATGAGAAGAACAACTCATTTAAGTTCATCTTGTAGAAACCATCAGGAATATGATCAAACCACAGGCTGAGAGCATTCGAGTTATTCAGCCTGGAGGAGAAAAGACTTTGGGGAGACCTTAGAGCACCTTCCAGTACTTAAAAGGGCTGCAAGAAAGCTGGAGTTGCACATTCTATAAAAGCATGTCATGACAGGACAAGAAGGAAGGACTTTAAACTGAAAGAGGAAGGCTTACTTTAGGCATTAGAAAGAAATTATTTGCTATGAGGATAGTGAGGCACTGCCACAGGTTGCCCAGAGAAGATACAGATGTCCCACTCCTGGAAGACACTCTGGCTGAATGTGGCTTTGAGCAGCCTGGTCAACCTCAATGAAAGGACTTGAAGATCACAGTTGTTTGTCTCAAATGCAGAAGGCCAGAAGGAACTTGCCATAAGAAAGCTACCACAGATGGGACCTGAGATAAGCAAAGGGAGGAATTTGCAGCAGGAAGGCATTCACCTCACAATTCCAGGTAAGGTTTGGTTAGCATATCAGGACAAAAATTCTGAAAAATCTTACAAACTCTGGGAAAATAAGCAACTGCTCATACAAATATTGCCCTAAGTTTTGGAAAAAAAGAGCATCTGCAACCACCAACAATCACCAAAGCTCTCCCTGACTTTCCATCAGTCAACTGTGTATGATCCATAGGGTTAAAACTCCCACCTCTAGGGGAGGAGCAATGCACCTGAGCAGTTCCTCCTGAACCTGAATGCATATTAACCCACAGAACTCTTTGTTTCCTGGGCCTCCTCCTTCCTCAACAGATCAAGACTGAAACCACCAACCACCAAGTCTTGTTGCTGAATCTGTGGGTGGTGATATATTTCCTCTCTGCTATTTATTCTTATCCTTTCTTTCTCTTTCTTTCTTTTCCATATATATTTTCCTCAGACTTTTATATTGCTGTATTACTATAGATAGTAACTAAAATTTCTACATACCTCCTTTCCATTGCAACCAAATATTTCTAAAATATACATCTATATATACAGCAATCATTCAGTGCTCTTTTGCTCTAATCCACCCCAAGGGATATATTTGCAAGAACCGCAGCTACCCTCATCTTCTGGGGTGAGTCAAAACAGACAGGAGGATCAGAAAGAGGTAATTTTTAAGGTCCCTTCCAACCCAAACCATTCTAGGAGTCTATGATATGTGAGACTGTTGAAAGTTGTGGTCTTGTAGCATGCATTCATGTCATGTAGTTGAACCTGTGGTCTTGTAGCATGCATTCATGTCAAACTGCACTTATTTTCTCTGAGCAAAGAGCAGCAGCTTCCAAAAGACATTATTAAAAAGTCATCTTTTCTACTGCCCTAACTGTTACATTACTCCTAGACTATGTGACTATTTTTGAGGGGATAGCAATTTTTTTCACTCATGGGTGATGCTTAGCAGTTATGGTTTAGGGCTAATTTATGTAATAGGAGAGAGTTTGTCATTGCACCTGGAAATATTCTCTTGTGACTTGCTCGCATTGTGCTTGCTTAATCCTTGTGACTAATGCTGTTTTTGTGAATGGATCTTTCAGTTCATAGTGTTGTTTAAGTTTCCTCCTGAGTAAGAAGCTGCCTTAAAATCTTTATAAGCATTACCACAAGTTTAAGGAAAAGGGATAGTTATGAATATGTGCATTGTCTTTGGTGACCAGGCTCCTAAATTAAGATCTTTAGAGGTCTAAGTAGATGAGGTGGATCTGAGTTCACTTAAGTACTACTAGAAAGGAATTAAAATTAATATCATCTAATGCGCGTGCAAACTGTTGGAATTTTTCAGACATACAAGGAAGAACTATTATTACAAGTGTTGTGTTGAAGAGCAGTCTGTATGTACTAAATAGCATTTTACTTTCTTGAAAATGTGTTTATTCCTGCTTTCTCAAAGTAAATATATCTCCAACAATCTGCTCCAAATTCTACATTGGACATAATCTTTTCTCTACCCATTAAATTTTTAACCACAGGTACTCTGGCTTTAGCAGGATATTATTAAGTTTGAAACATATGCACCAAGACTATTTAAATGAGTTGTTAATTAGTCAGTGCTTAAACAACAACACATTTTCTCTAGTGTACTGTTCCAATACTAATAACTCGTGCTCTTCCCATCTGTTTGAATCCACCTGTTACCATTATTTTAAACCTACATTGAAAAGTCTACAAGGAAGGAACTAATCTCAATGTATGTTCATAACCAGAAACAATGATAATGGTTTTTGTTCCTATCACAAGGCATAAGTTAAGCATTTTCTTTCAGTGTTAATATTGTAAACTGAAATTTGTACTAGAAATAAAACAAGGATGCTTTGAGGCAAATTGGATTTTACATTCTTTGAGGGGAAGAGGTACCGGTAAGAAAAATACATACTGATTCCCCATGGCCACATGTTTTTATGCAGCTAATGCTTTTCAAGTATATTCCATTAATAAGACCCAGTTTAACGCTGACATCATGAGATTAATCTTCTGGTTATCTGAGCATCTTCTGTATTATATACTTATAAGTCCTGGGTGCCGAAACCTGCAGATATTTTCATTCTTAGTAAGAATTTTTCTTTAAAAAACGTGATTTAAGACTGAGAAAACCAGGGAATGTGGGGCAAAGAGCACCATTGTTCTGAGCCAGTATTATTGATCTACAGTTTGTTAATATTTCTTATCAATCCCTGTTATATTTCTCATTCCATGTCCCAAAATGATTGTAAACATTTTTGCTTCAAAATTTCCAATTGAAAAGAGTTTTTCATTTGGAATTTCTGACATTTATGGATTTTTTTGTTTGTTTGTTTTTTTAATGCAAAAAATAAAGAGTTTTAGAGGGAAATACACTAGAATAAAAGAATTAAGAATTTACGTCCACACACTTGGGTAAGCAAGAAATAAAGGAGAAGCACACCTGACAATAAATCACACCATGTAGTATTTTTCCATCATGAATCCCAGAAAGCATCCAGAGCCGTATAATCAACAAAAAGAAATTTCCTTTCTCTGTTGTGACTCTGACTGGGAGCTTCTGTACTTTTTTAAAACTTCCTAACACCATTGTTAACACTCCTGCACACAATACTATTTTGCAGAAACTGAACACAATGTAGTCACAAAAGAAACCAAATTTTTCTTTCACATTGCAAAGAGGAATTCTCAATTTCATGGCCTACAAATAGGTCAGGTGCTAACTCAGCCTCCATTTCTGCACGACATTTCCCAACAAATTATTATCAAATCACTATGGAAGGTTTATGCAAGTTTTTTGTCTGAGAGAAAATTAATATTCCATTATTTTATGGCAGATGCTATGTTCTGGAAAATACATGTTTCTGGAGTGAAAAATTTAATTATTTCATATTTTTGCAAGTCTTTAATATCATTTGCAACTGATGCCACAATCAAGGACCATACATTTGAAACAGTCTGATCTTTGCATACTGAGAAGTATCAAAAATGTGTCTACCATTTGACAGTAAGGATATAAAGTGAGATGTCATTCAGTGTCACTAGAGACCTGTCATGTGCTGCTGTTTCTGTTTCATGATTCTTCTGGACCAGCCACTGTGGTTTACTTCTCACTTGGAAGAGACAGCTTTTTTATTTCCCCGGGAAGCCACCTGGGATACAGGTGCTGTTATATCCAGGCAAATTTTTATAAGCAATTTCCAGTTATTTTTCTGTTTTCTCCAGAGATTTAAAACTCAGCTAATCAGAATGAAAAACCTTTCCTGCCTCTGCCAGTAACTTTCGATCGGTTCTACAGAACCGTCATAATTAACCAAAGAAAACAGATTCTGCTATTCCTGTATAGCCTGAAATGGGACTGAGGATCCAAGAAATATCATATGCAGAATATGTCCTGCCCTAAGTACTTTGCAGCTGCAACTGAGACAGTGTGCAGCCAGGAACAAATAGCAGGGAGAAGTAAAATGCAGGTAACAGACGTAAGAGAACAGATAGTGCATGTTTTGACAAGTTAAACGACTACATGCACTACTCAGAGAATAGACAGGTTGCATGAATAGTAGGAGTATTTGTTGTGTTTGCTATGTTACCATATTTACAGGAAGGTCTGGCATTTAAGAATAGGTTAAGTGGAACTGAAGGTGCTGTAGATTTATATGTCACAGAGTGATGTTGTTTGACTGAGAGCTAGTCTGGGTGTAAGAATACAAGCTGTAGAAGTTACTTTAACCTGACAGTACTTCTGAAAGGCATTGTACCTCCAAGAAATAACTTCTGAAATTAAAATCTCTGCCTGACCTTCCTGTCACTGGGGAATAACTACTTTCCTTGACGGGTATGTAGTATCACCCTGAGTACCTGGGAAGGAACTTCACATCAAGCTTCCTTCCACCCTCACTATTGTTTGGATTCTAGTCATAGGAGTAAATGAAAGACATTTGCTCTCCAAACTGTTGAATACAAAACAGAGATTAAATGTGTCCTACTAGTGAGACAAATACACTGCTGATTTTCCTCCTCTGAATCCACTTTCAATTGCAACAGGAGGTGAAATCCAGTGATACGGTAATGGTACTTACAGTGGTACCAAGGAATGAGTCCTGAGAGTGCCTTCTACTGCATTGAGTTTGGCTAAATTTTATCCTGTATTGTCCAGACACATAAAAATATGCCTGGGATTAAATAAAAAGCAGAATAACTCCACATAAATATTTCTGATTTAGTACCACCAAGGATTGCATTAAATTAACTCTTCTGCAGAAAAGGTCTAAGCTTAAATTTAATTTTAAAATAGGCTCTTATACAGTGCAGTAGTCATACAAAGTATTCTCTAGGTGACTACGAAAGTTTTAGGGCATCATTTAGCACTTTCTATAAATCACAACTCATTCCTAAAGGCCACGTTTCCATATGGCAAGTACTCATCATTCACTGTAATACACTTAAAATACAAATTTAGCTTTGTTCTTGGGACAAGTCCTGAGAGGTCTCAGTGGCCCACAAATTGCAGAGTTCTGAGCACTAACTGGCATTTGGACTCATGCTAATTGCATTGCTAAATATATGAGAGACACACTTCATTAGTTACAGAGAGAGAAATGCCATTACTCCATCTTGCTTTGTGCATTGTGGTTTCATGAAGAAGATTGGTTTATATATAAGGTATGAGTTCATATATTTTTTGTGTATATATATTTATTAAATAAATGTGGGAGATTTTTATAAGCGATGTTTATACTTGGCATATAATGTAAAGTTCCCTAATTAATTCTCACAGATATTTAGGCTCTCCAAACTCACATATGTGCAGTACATAACTTAATCTAGTAAGGTGATTCTCCCCTCAATTCTACAATCATGAGACCCCACCTGGAGTAGTGCAATCAGCCCTGCAATCCCGACAAAAGGAGGATGTGGACACATATCCTGTGTTGGAGCACATACAGATGAGGCCACAAAGATGCTCAGGGCTCTGGAGCACCTCTACTATGAAGACAGGCTAAAGGAGTTGAGCTTGTTCAGCCTGGAGGAGAAAAATTTCCAGAGTGGTCTTTTAGTACTATGAGGTACCTAAAAGGGCTACAAGAGAACTGGAGAGGAATTTTTGACAAGGGCATGGAGCAACAGGACAAAGGGTAATGACTCCAAACTGAAAGAGGACAGGATTAGATTAGTTATAAGGAAGACATTTTTACTGTGAGGGTGGTGAGGCACTTGCCCAGGTTGCCCCGAGAAGCTGGCTACCCCGTGGCTGCTCCATCACCACAGGTGTTCAAGGCCTATTATTACTGATAATCACAGCGATCTCCCTGGAGAATTGGACATCCTTAATGAGCTTTTGTTCTTAATGAGCAAAAAAAAATTGTGATAATCCTATTAAAAATAGTGAACTGTACCACTTAATCCTGCTCCCCATTAAATCAATGTTGAAACTCTGACCAGAGAACTAATATTACTGCCGCAACTCCTTTTAGATCATGTGGGCTCTAGACTGTCCTCTAAGGTCAAAAATGTTGCTCAAACCCAGCCTCTGGAAAGACTTTTTGAGAGCTTGAAAGTCTTTTGGGCCCAGCTCAGTTTTTGGTACAGGTCAAATTTATAAAGTTATTGCTCACCCTAGTAAGAGTTATATCTGCTAGGAATCACCAAGGTATAGTCCGGGATTTTGAAGCCCCACCTTTTAGGTCAGCATGACCTTTGCTTGAAACAGCATTTACTGAAATATTTTACCTATAAAAACACATTTTGTTTCAATCAACTCAATTTCTCCTGTTTACCTATGTAAGGATGCTAATTCATAACTGAAATACTTTCCCAAATTCCTTTGAGATTCTTTATACAAAGGCTTGCTTTAATTTTTCTTGAGGAAAGCGATGAGGTTTTAAGGATATAATTTTCAAGAAATGGTAAACACCATGTTTGAATAGCAATACAATAGAAGTTTCCAAACATGGCAGTAGATATTTGTAAAGTTTTGAAAAAATCAATATGGATTTGATTTAGAAATTTTTATTTTCTGTTTCTCTCTAAGGAAAAGAGTTTCTTAGCTGGAAATCATATAGGAATTTAATTAGTTGAAATCTTATTAAATGCCTTTTTAACCCAGTCACTTTAATAAATATTAATTACAAGACAGAAAAAAGACATATAGAAAATATTTCCAAAGAACTTCATGGGAAAAAACCTGTAAATATTTGTGAGTTTCAAGGGATTTTTATATTTTTTAATGTGTATGTATGTGTGTGAAAAAGTACAGAACACAATGAAGCTGTTCTAGATGGTTCTTTGAGATTGTAATGCTTCAGTTTGAAAGAGAATGTATCATGGAATAAGCTCTGTGAAATTCTGGTAAAAAAAATACTTGATGACTCTGACAGAGTACTCTAACTTGGAAGAGAAAGTCCATTCTACTTCTGAAATATTGATCATGAACATGTTGCTGTGAAAACATGAAAGCTGAAGAAGCATTTGACAAAATTCCATTTACACAGCTTCTAGGATAGCTAAAACGTCTTTCCTGTCCATCCCAAACTTTTCTATATTGTCCTTATTGAAAGTAGTTTACTCCATTCACCACAACATTTATAGTAACTCCATAAAGAAGGGGAAAGCAGTCATGTCTATTCTACACATAGAAGATGGAAATCCAGGTAGTGAAGGTCATGTGGCAAGTCTCTTGCCAATCAAGTATTTAATCCAAGACCTTAAAATTTGAAAGCAATACCTTCAGTTTCTTAATCATTCCATTTTCTTCATTTCAGTAGAGCAGTAGCTAGAAACAATTTATGAAGCAAATAAATTTTAAAATAATATTTAAAAAAATTTGAGTATAATATCATAAGAACAATAATAATAATGTCCTAATCTTTATGAAGAACTGAGCATTACCTAACACTAATTACCAAATCACGTTTTTCAGCCTGTCATTAGCTGGATGCCCAATCAGTTAAACAATTCAGGGGACAAAATTTCAGAAACTGACTGTGAATACATATATTTTCATGTAGCACTTAGTCTCTAGAGAAGTCTAAAACTGATCAAATGCCTCTGTTTCAGACTACAGTGCTCCACAGCTGTGTATGCATACATAAGTTCCTTGGTATAAGGAGCCCCAGAGCTCATGAAGTGGGAAGAATTTAGGCAGCTGGGCACCACTGCAATTTTGAAATGAGCAAGGGGACATCAAAACTAAGCCTTTGATAGGTGGTTTCTAAGTAAACATGATTAACTTGGTAAGCTTTAGGTTTTCTCCAGATCTAGTTGCTATATAGACGGTGCCATATAGTTTTTGAAAACTAAGCACAAATTTTCTTGATCTTATGAGCTCATTCTCAGCCTCAAGACACACATCATGAAAATGCAAAACTGGAGGCAGCCTTATAAGGGATCCAGGGTAGTAAACAGCATGTCCCCATAGTCCTAGTTCTCCATTGCTGGATAAGGCTGCATATGCAGGACAGTCTCAAGATGTGCTGGATGCTCCAGCTTCCTTATGCCTTCCTGTCCTATTTCATTTTTGGCAGCAATTTTGGAATAACGAGCACCTTCATCCCAGCAGAGTTCCTCTACATGTACAGATACACATGGATTTCTTACAAACCACATGTAATTCAGGAACCATGGTAAATGCTTGAGAAGGACACAGGAAACCTGGCTGTCTGCATACTGCTCAGCCTAAGAGAAAGAATCCTGGGCTTTTCAAGAGTATACTCTGATTGCCACTCAGTGGTCACATTTGGAACTTTCAGAATGCCCCTGGATTGTTAGTTTTTTAATTCAGTAATCATCCACAGTAAAATGACCCCCAGACATTCAGGAATATTTACTGCAGGAATTCTTAGTGCAGGACCTTAATGAGCTAGCAGGGTGAGGGGAACAGGAATACCCAGCAGAAAGCACACTTTCTCTTCCACTTGGGGAGGTATCCTCATTATTTCTACTTAAAGTCAAGATCCAGCTTGGATCCAGATGCTTCTATCATAATAGTTTTTTTCTTATGTCTGTTGCTAGGCACTTGCCCACAAAAGACTATCAATATACTCTTTCTCATAACTGGCATCCACAGAGCCCTTTCATATGTTAGTTTGCAAAACTGAACTGAAATCCAGGCTGTAACTAAGAGAAATGCTTGCTTCAGAAGTCTAGAAATGTTTCTAAAGATCATTAAACCATTTAGCCATATGAAAAAAAATTCCAGTGTGTAGAAGGCAACTAGGAGTAATATATCCTGTAAATATCTGTTGCAGTCAGTTTTATCTCTCTGCATGACTCAACAGCCATTTTTCTTGTGTCCTGATTGATATTCAGACAGCAGATAGCTTTGCTAGAGACATCAAAGCACAGAATCTGGATTTCTAATGATTACTATAGGACTTGGTTCAACCTCCTTCAAAGCAAAGCCCCTTTCCCCGTGCTGTAGGTGCAATTTTTCAAGTATTTTATATGCTGTGAGTGACTTTGAAGTTAATAAATATTATTGTGTCAAATAAAATAAAACCTTCTCAGTGAGACAAAGATCAACTTCAGTACTATATAATATATGGCTTTAGCCCCTGGCAGTGAGTTCTGGGAGTTCCAGTGGTTGAAAGAAATTTTAGAGTACAGCAGTGGGTTCAGGTTACAGAGTATCTAAGTTATAAGATAAAATTATCTCTCAAAAAAAAAAAAAAAAAGTGATGTGAAAGGGGTTTCTAAACAGCCTTTTAGAATTTGCAACAGGAAAAATATGGAGTGCATCAAAATTCTTGGAAAGACAGGCAAAATAATTTTTTATGCTTCATATTTACAACAAGATTTTTTTTTCTTTTGTGTCCAACAAAATATATGAAACATGGAAGAGCTTTATTTCTTAATTATAGAGCCACAGAACATTAGAATGACTTGTGTTAGAAGGGACCTTAAAGACCATCTAGTTTAAACTTCCTTGCCACAGGCAGGAACACCTTCCACTAAACCAGGTTGCTCAAAACCCATCCAACCTAGCCTGGAACACTGCCTGGGCTGGAATAGTCACAGCTTCTCTGGCAATCTATGCTGGTATCTCACTCCCCTCACAGCAAAAAATTTCTTCCTAGTATCTTGCCCCAGTTCCCACATTTGTGCAATACAACAGTATCTAATCTAATTCTACCCTTCTTCAGTTAAAAGCCATTCCCTCTTACTCCATCACTGCCTGCCCTTGTAAAATGTCCTTCTCCAGCCTTCTCGTAGGCCACCTTTAGGTACTAAAGTTGCGACCTTTCATCAAGTTCAGAAGTCCTCTTTAAACTGCCTATTGCTAAAAGAGTGAAGGTTGGTATCCTCTGCTTCCATACCATAACCTTCCTCAATATGTGAAAGTACTGTTCTCAGGAAAATACAGCTGCTTTCAAAGTATCATGGCTCCCTGCAAAGCAACAGCTAAAAAAAGCAACCCAACTGAAGGGTATTGAAAACAGAAAAGAAGGTACTAACAGCATAAAACCTTGGTCACCATGCACAGTTCATCTCTGCAGAGCAGGAGTGACATATTAAAGGAGATACAGAGCAGCAGAGCTACTAAAGTGACAAAGAGGAAAAAAACATGGCTTTGTGAGAAGGGACTAAAGAGTTTTGTTCTCAGTCTTCATCTTTACTTTCTTCTTTTTTCTTCTTCAGTTTAAGAAGAAGAAAGCTGAGGGAAATGTGTTCGAGCTTTGCACTGTGAAAGTGTTGTACAAAATGAATGCAGAACCATGAATCCTCACCCACACATTACTGCAAGCATTCAGGGGGCACTTTGGGAATCTGGCTTAAAATAGATAAAAGTAGCCCTTTTTTTCACAGGACTTAGTGAATTTATGGAAAGTTTCCACAGAAAACTATGAGGTAGGCAATATCAGCAGTTACAAAAATAGAGGCATTAAAGAACAATGTGTCTATAGAAAGTCAAGACAGTGGTTGAATTGTTTGAGTAATTTGGTAAAACCAGAAGACCTTATAATAAGAGCAGCAGAACTTACACAAAAAAGCTGGTGCCAAGCCTTAAAAGAAATTTTATCTTATTTGGCGATTTGTAGATCTGTAGAGATGAGACATGACTTAAGGAAAGAGAAGGAGTGATGTTCTGGAACAATCCCATGGCTTAATTTAAAACCATTTAGCTTGCCCCCAGCCAATTTGCCTATGGGGATTTCTGAGTGTCACCCTCCAAGGAACTTCCCCATTCCAAGCTGACCTGGATTTGTACACAAAGATTGTTTCCCTTCAGTCCCTGGCTGAGTGAATTTCTTTTGAAAAGTTGGTGGAGAACTGCTCATTCATATAAAAACAAGACACATCTATCTAATCTAGAGGAGGATCTCACTGAAATTTTTCAAATAGCAGATTAAACAGGAAAAGCATGAAAAAAATTTAGTCTCTACATTTGGCCGATCTGCTTGATTTTGGCAGGCGATGGCATAGTATAGCCATTCTTTACAAAATCACCCTCTTTGGACAAGGTATGAAGTCAAAATAAGTAACTCTAAGTCACAGTTTTTATTGATATGTTTTCTTTTTCCACTAGTCTGAGGCATGGTATACCATTTCTTAGGAAGAAAAAAATACCAGCAAAGAAGCCAAGATTTTTCATAAGATATATATGTATAAAGGAGGGAAAGATGAAGGTTCTATATGCTTCCAGATACACTGTTAGATCTCTCTATATATCACATTTCTCTATTACTTAACATAACTTCCGTGTCCTTCCGTATCATTGATGTAATGCTCACAGAAGTCACAGAAATCTTTATGTAGGGTTCAGAACAATTTTAGACATATATCTTTCTCCTAAATTTGAGGTTACTAATAAACAGGTTTAAAGCGAGTGCTTCCATTATTCAAATAAGTACTGACTGTGCAGAAACTTAGAAACTCTGCATCGGGAGATCTTGCCTTCCTAATGTTGGTATCTAAATTTAGGTCAATAAGGTCTCATTCACAAAGCCTTTATGCATGCCCAATTCCTCCTGTCACAAATAGAAAGTTAAGAAGCAGTGGTAGGATTCCTTCAACAAGAGAGTGCCTTTACTTCCTCTTGTCTGTGTCCCTGCTCTGCCTGGTTTGTGCCCTTTACAGAAAAATCCCTCTGCTCTTTCACACTAAGCTTCAACTATTTGGATAGTTGGATCTAGTTATCATAACTGCAATAAAATTCAGGAGTAAAACCTCATTGATTATTGCTTCTCACCTAGAATACATTAAAAATATTTTAAAATGGAAAATTATTATATAAGTTACATGAAGAGATATCAGACATCAATCTCAGTAAAATGGTGGATATTTTTTGCTACAAAAAAAACTTTAGTTGTTCACTTGATCCATGTTTTTGTGTTTAAGCATTTCGTGTTCAAGTTTTAAGACATTTTCTTGAGTTTACACAAAGTTTAAAAATAAAATCAGTAAATCTTTATTGTCCAGATCCAAAGTGGACTTTTAAAAATCCAGAGTGGATTTAAAGACCCAGTTTGGATCTTTAATAGTCCAAAGAGCTATTCTGCACCTTAAATTACTAAATTCCCTTCCTCCCCACCCCATGAAAAATGGAGCAGGATGTTAAAGATGATTCCAAGCAAATGTTCCAAAGACAAAATGAGAGAAAAATGTTTCAGGAGGTTTCAGGAATAAAAATATTTAGTCTTAAAAAATATCCTTGTTCAGCATTAAAAAATGGAAAGCAATCAGTCTTACAATGTGATTAAATGTTATTAAGGTAGGAAAAAGATAGAAAAAACACCCACAGTTCACCGGCACTTTAAATTACTCCTGTGATGGCAATATTTTCTACATGTTCAAGCAAGGGATAAGGAAGCAAAAATAAAAAGGTAAGCAAAGTTTTACAAACAGCATTCATTGAGATGGAATTCCTTCTGAAATTCATTCAAATTTAATCCAAGCATGAGAAGAATAACATAAATAGCTATAGAGTCTACAGCAGTCTAGCCTATACTCTGGGATTCAGCTGATTTACCAGAGGGCCCCTATATTCCTGCTTCTTATTTTCTATTTTCTGCTTTCATATGCAGATTAAAATGTGAGCAAGCATTGATTTCTTTAATAATTCCTCACCTTCAAATATTCATGCTGAATTTTTAAAGACCTTTTTCTGACAATTAAACATTATAAGAATTCAGTTTGATCCTGCACAAAAAAAGAGTTTGACATCAACATCAAATAGCTGGCAGAATAAGTAAGAAAATGTAGCTTTCAGTTCTGCCTCTAGTCAGAAAACACTTCCCCATTTTTAAACAATAACATTAATAGTAACTTAATAACTAGCAACACTTGCTTATTAAAAAAATCCTTACTGTTTTTCCAATTCAGTTATTGACAGACTAGTGTCAGCTCCAAGTTTCACTGCAATTTCTGGCTAGACTACGGGAGGATCAGACGATATTTTACTATTTAAGAAAAATCATCTTCCTTAGAAGTTATAACTGATGTTATCAGAGAGAAAATCTTTCTTTCTGTTGTAGTTGGTGTTACCACAAAAGGTACAATGTTGGCTGTCAAAAAAACAGACATATTTCATTCAAAGTTTGAAATACAAGTTCCTTCCAGATCACTCATATAACAAATCACATTGGTAAATTTCAAGGAGGATGAAATAGAATAATTACTAACAATAAAGGACAGACTTTTTTTCATTAAATATTTGTATATTGGCAAGGACAGTTAATAATGCAGTTATAAAATGTAAGGAAACACTACTGACTACAACTGTTACTAATACCAATATTTTGCAACAGTTACTAAAAATGAGAAAGCTAAGATAAGAAGATCCAGGTAATACTCAGATCCTAAATCATGTGGCAAAAAATTCTGTGGATCACAAATGCTCACTTTTCAATATATTCTGGAGATCTGGAGATGTCCCAGAATATAGCCATGCTTTAAAAAATAGGTAAGAAACTGGTTTTTTTATTTTGTATGGAAAGCTATAGATCTGTACATACAACAGTATCCCAGAGCAAATCATAGAATGGCTAACATAAAAATGAACTAATAAGGAATAAAAGTATGCAGCAGTGTTGATGTTATTCTACATTTGTAGAAATTTTAAGTATATTGGCAACATTTTGCTGTTTACAACTTTGTGTGAAGAAAATAATGATGCTGCAACAGATTTCTGTAATGCACTTGAATTGAAAACACATGACATCTTGAGTGATAAATCTTGAACAATTTAATGTTCACATAATAAATTAATTAATAAGTAGTTAAATAATAATTAATGTTCACATAATAAATTAATTAATAAGTAGTTAAATAATAAGATTCAGAACACAATGCTACATCTGAATCAGTGCCAACCAGCTGCATTTCAAGTAGAAATTTAATGATGTTTTTTGGCTCTGTATGTTTTAATCTTTTTATCAATGGTTTAGGAATAGTTTACTAAATCTATTACTATTAATCCTAAACAAAACCACGTGTAAAAAAGACATAGATTTGGTGATGACCAAATACCTAGGGAGCAGTAAATAAAGGAGGAGGAAAAGTCATCCCTATAGGCTTCAAACACACCATATATTTCAAATCTTAAACAACAAAACAGTGTCAATTAGATAGGCCATGTTAGTTCAGTGGCACATTCCATCTTGAAAGCTGTGATTCTGAAGAGACCTTCAGATGACAAAGTGTGATAAACTGAGAGCAGCTTATCAGTACAATTTGCACTCAAAAGGGTTAATATTATACTAATCTATGGGATTAAAAACATGGAAATATTCTTTATGATAAAAAAAAGCCAACAGAACATATGTTTGTCAAAGTTATGATTCCTACTGTAAGTCTGGCCACAGTTCTGCTCTCCATATGTTAAGAATACTAATACAGAATCACAGAATTATCATAGAATCACAGGATTTTTAGGATTGGAAGGGACCTCTGGAAATCACCCAGTCCCATTTCACTGCCAAGGCAGGGTCACCTAGAGTAGTTTAAACAGGAACATGTCCAGATGAGTTTTGACTGTCTCCAGAGAGGGAGAATCCATGACCTTCCTGGGCAACCTTGTCCTGTGCTCTGCTCCCCTTAATGTAATGTAGTTCCTCCTCATGTTGAGGTAGAACCCCTTGTGTTTTGATTTTTGACCATTACTCCTTGATCTGCTGCTGGGCACCACTCAAAAGGTTTAATAATAATAGACCTACTTATAATCCCTGGGGAACACCACCGACTACAGGCCTCTAGATGGAAGGAAAAGGAAGGCCTCTGCCCTCGGAAAAGATTCAGAAAAAAACCACTTAATCCCTGATGGACTGGAATATATGCAAAATTGTGTAAAAAGCGATGAGATCAATCCAGTTATCACACAGACCACAAGGGAGAGAGTTGATCATGTGTCATATGCACCTATTAAAGAAACAAAACTCAGACAAGAGAAAAATCTCCACTCTAGAAGGTAAATAGGTTTAAAATATCACTTGTAAAAAAGATGCAATCAGAATAGAAACAAAGTTAAAAAAATTAACAAAGACAAAATTGGTGTAGATCAGGTATGTTTATTTTCATTAAAACCAATTACAATTGCTTATTCAGTTCTAATTTAACACAAATCATTGATGACATTGCATCTAGAAATACATAGACTGTTACCATTAACAGCACCCTGTACTTGGAAAATCAATGTCTCCACCAGGGGTATGAATTTTTGCACTGAGTGGAAGTAATTTGCAGACTTGTGGTTCCACAAAGTCCCTTGGAACCATCCCTTCCATTATCTAACAAAGAAATTTTAAAACACAGATGCCTATTTTGTCCTTTTTATTCTCTTCACTTGTCATGAATGCACAGAGTTATATGGTTGGGTTTACTTGACCTGAACAAGGATAACTTTCACTGTCTGTTACCCTTATGACTGTTGCAGAACTTATAGGTATGATCAAAGTAAAGTAATTCTGAGGATAAATGTAGCATTCACAAATCACTGGCTCTGAGAATTTACAAGATCCAATGACATTTGTTTGGCATACCCAGCCATGCAATAAATTATGTCTATTAAAAAAATAGAAATATTCTATTTGAATTCATGCTTTATCTAATTTATCAGAGTATTTTACACTCTCAGTTGACCAGACAATATCAGAAAAAGTGAATTGAACATTTCTGCTTGCATAGTAAGGCCTGTTTTCTAGTGCTTACTCAAAGTAAACTAAATTTGCATGTCAGTAAAAAGTAAAGTTTATTCCAGCCCTTATTTTGCTTTTAGTCTTCTGGCAAATTAATCCATTAGTGCAGAACTACAGACTAGAAAGACATTTTCAGTAAATTCCTGTCTCATGAGCTACAAAAGAAGATAAGTATAGCACCTGTCAGAAGAACTCTGATGGGCAAGATCAAGTCAAATAATTTTGAGTACTGAATACAGTAAATTGGCTTCAGACAAAACACTATCAAGACAATGTGTGAGAACATGTACAGGCCAAAACATCTTACCTGTTATCCCACCAGTCAGATCTAGCCACTTGAACCACTTCCTGTAATCATCTGCAGAGATTACCCCTTTGTGAGTGTGAAACTACACATGCCATCAGCCCACATAAAACATCAGTGGACTGAAAAGGTATCAGGTAGAAAGATGGCCTCCCACATAATTATGTACAACAAGTATGGTATATGATAGCAAACAAAACCATTGTGAGAATCATCTGCATCAGGGTTTGAAAACTGAGACAGAGATTGTGTCTGCTCCATCTTTTTATACATGCAAGCAGGGCTTCTCCCTTTCCGTCCTGTCCAGGCTGTACTGATATGTTTCATTGCATAGACTAAGCCAAAGCCCCAGTAGATAAAATCTGTGTTGCACCTCTTAACTAAATTCGACTACCATGAAAGTACAGTCTGATCCTCTTTACAGAAAATGGTTTTCAAATTCAGCTTTGGGGCAGCAGCTTTCCTGGTACCCTCAAGAATAATAAGAATTCTCACCTGTCCAACATTTCTGCTTTAATTATGATGAAATTAAACCTGAAAATTAAGAAGTGTGTGAACTATTTTGCCTGATTATTACAAGACCAATTCTGAATGAAAATTCTGTTTTATGAGTGGCTGTCGCTTCTGAAGAAAAATATTTTAAAACTGATTTTTTTATTTTTATTTTGAGTTGTCATAATATAAAGGATCATATTTACAAGCTTGTCCTCAATGCTCTAAATGTCACAAGTATTTTTCCCCATTGAAACTTGTGATTCATATGTAATGACCTGCCTCCAGGAGTGAATGCTTTAAGGATGTGCTCATGTATCATGAAACACAGAATGTCTGCTCAGTTAACCCTTGGGAGAAGGGATGTTGACAGTTCCTATGCCTAGAAAAGAACTACATGGCCTCCCCATTCAGTTTCAAGTAGATTCGAGAATCCTTAACCACCACCAGCTCACCACCTACACTTTTTAGTTATTTCTGAGCACCATTGTTATTTTTTGGCACCCTGGATCAGTCCTTGAAGATTTTATACTCTTTACCAAACGCTCACTGCCTTCTCCACTCATGAAAATTCATTTATAGGTCAAATCATATAATTATGGAATCATAGAATTATAAAACAGTTTGGATTGAAAGGGACCTTTAAAGGTCATATAGTCCAACAGCCCTGCAATGAGTGGGGACATCTTCAGTCAAATCAGGTTTCTCAGAGCTCTGTTCAGTCTGGCCTTGCTCTTTGTGCCACCCCCAGATTTAGTAAAAGCAGTGCAGTGTCATTTCTTGCAATATCGCACAAAAAAGGAATCAGTATCATACCTCTGAGAAATATTTCTCTCAGTGAATCATGATCAGAATGACTAGATCTGGGCATCTACATACAACTTTCCTTGCATTGTCTGAAAAGCTGCAGCTGTAACTGTAGTTGCCCAAATATACAAAAGTTTAGGTAATTCTGGATTAATCTGGATACTTAATTTAAAAAGTTCAAGATGCCTGAGTAAGATACAGCAGCAAATTAGCTCCCAGGACTTGTGGACCCTACTCCTACTCATGCCACCAGCAGACAGGGTTTCTTTGTAAAATCTCCCACCCCACCATTAATTTTGCTCAGATGTAAAGTGCATCTATTAAGAGTGGCATCTCCTGAAAAGTTCCTAAGGCCTCTCAGTAAATTTCAAAGTGCAAGCTATATATAATCATTAATTATTTGAGATATTCAAATTAAACATATCAGTTTGAATTAACAAGTGTATAAAGGGTAATTAAAAGAGTGGAGTGAAATCTGTATCTTCAGAAAACATCCAGTTAATATCTTGGATAAGATCCAAGTTCACTGTAATGAACCCAGTGCCTCCCTCAGACATTTGTACTACAATACTTCACAGGCAAATGCAGCAGCCATTGTCTCCTCAGCAACAGCGCAAATGCAGCCCCAGCTTCATCCAATGCTAGAGTTTCCTGATTTTCTCTCACTTTGGGATGTCATCATGGAAATAGTCTTGATTACTTAATGTTCCTTAAAATGGTACCAGCTTAGTGAATCAATGTTGTTAAGCAGGATATTTTTCCATTCTGAAACAATATTGATTACCTAATTATTGCCATTAAAAGCACCCAAAACCAAAACACATTTAAGCCAGTGATTGTGTGGCTGCTATTAAAGCTCTCACAAGTAATACTACTTCATTTCTACTCAGCTTGCAAAGAGTAATACTACCCTATTTCTACTCAGTTTGCAAAACTTCCCGTTTTTGAACATCTTCAACTCTCTCACTGTTCTAATATTCATCGACTTTGTCCCCCTCCCCCAGCTTCCACCAGCAGACAGTGCAAAATTAGCAGCAAAGAGACAGGATCAAACAGCTTGTTCCAGAAAGCAGCAATACAAGGCACAAAGAAAGAGATATGGCAGCAGGTATAGACACAGCACCTGTTTTTAATTTTTTAAATTTTAAACTTAATTCCACCTCATTCAAACTTATTTTAGAAAGCAATTGACAACAGGAAAAAATTATAAAATTGGCAGGAAACGAAGACTTGGGTGTTAAGAATTAAGAAATTCAAATTGTGAAATAGAATATATATGTGTATCTATATATAAGGCTATTGCATCATTAGGAGAATTTGGCTCTGCAGCTGTACTTATGATTATTGAAGCATTCTTCTGTTTATATTTAGCCATAAAATTGCATGCACTTTAACCTCTTATACCTTTTTAAAAAGACAGCAGCCAACCTGTATGTCTTTGCAGATCTGGGATGTTTAACCTGCTTTAACTCCAAACTCTGTTAGATTTGCCCTAGATGACAAATCACTGACCTTTCTCTGTAGATAATGTGTGTTTTGTGAAACATGAATTGTATATATGATTGCAAATATGTTTGATTTTGTGTGTATTACCTCATGCACTGTATAATTACTGGACATACACCGTTTTGTGGTATCTGTATGTAGAAAATAAAGTATCTTGCTCTCAGGTACATGTTGTGATTCTTGGGGATGTCCTGTGCAGGGCTAAGAGCTGGACTCAACTTGGAGGGGATCTTTGCGGGTAATCTCCATCTCAACATATTCTGTGATTCTTTTAGTTGGTGCACAATATGTATGATAAACAGTGCATTACCATTGCAGATACAGGATGAATAATGTACACTGTATAATATCAGAGGAGTTTTTTAAGCCCAAACTGTGCAAAAGTTGCCAAAGAGGTAGCCTATGCAAGTCTCATGAAAGCACGGTAACTTTTAGAAAAGGGAAAGCTCTGTGAAGACACTAAAACAACAAGGTTATTAGACTGCAACATCACGGGGAAAGAGAAGTAGACACAGTCCCACACTTCTTGGTGAGGCAATTTTCCAGGTGTGTGCCACTTCATGGTCAGATACACACCCCATCTCTGGAAATCTTCAGTTGGATGAGGCCCTGAGCAACCTGACCTAAGGGGTGTGAACCCTGCCCACAAGCAGGCAATTTTTATGGTCTTTTCCAACCCACACCATTCTATGATTCTATATTCTGTGCTTCTATGACAAAAAGTACTCTAAGTATGCAAAAATAGAGTCACAGAAATAGTTTTGCCTAGGACTAAGTTGTAAAAGGTGGAGTGGATTCATGGGGGCACCACAGAACGTGTCAGTCAGGGCCCCAGCTGTACAAGTAAAATGCAGCTGAAAGTCCTTGCCTAGGCAGCTACAGACTGAGGGCTGCCCAAAGGAGACAGAAAGCACTGCCTGCATCATTCTTGTTTCGCTCACTCAGCCTCAGCACTTCAGTGAGAGGGACGGACGAGACAGACGTATTCAGACTTGTAAGCAGTCTGAATACAGGCCTGAAGGACAAGGTGGAACGTAAAGCTATGGCAAAGGAGGTCAGAAGAGAATAAAAATTGAGAGATTTGCAGCAAGGCAGTGCTAATACTTACAAGACTCATCAGAACAAGCCTCAATATGGCTTTCTATATTCAGTGGACCTAGGTCATTTATAAGCAATGTGAAAGTCAGTAAATTTAATTAAATTTTATTAAAAATTATTTAAATTCAAACAAATTATTTTGATTTCTGAGTTCTGATTATTCTGGAAGAACAGATTAAGTTAAAACATTAATCTAGCATAACAGAACAATATTGTCTTATGATAAGACTAAAAATGGTGATATTGCCACTGACAACAACCAACCCAGAGAACAAACAAAGTGATAAAAAGGGAGTGGGGGGAAAGGAGGACAAAGGAAGAGGAAAAACTGTTCAGTTTCTTTCTCCTTGGTACATTTTTTCTTGCCAAGAGTGGACTTAAACTTGATTTGCTTCTTGCTATGGGACCTGGCATACTGCCACATAAGTGTTCCTGCTCACAGGCAGCACCAGCATGCTGGTCAAAATGTACTCCAGAAAAAAATGAGGTCCAAAAATGCTCTCATCTCTAAAAAGATTCTGTGTGTGAGCATGCGTTTGTGTGTGATTTATGCAAAAATCCTGTCAAAATATTCTGCTTCATCAAAAGTCTAATTTACATACATTTTTGGGACACTGTAGAGGCTGATTAACATGACGTATCACAATTCAGAAGGAATGTTGACTGAAGCATTTTAGGAGCCTGGGATGCAGAAACATGAGGTAGATAAGCATATGGAGCTCAGTGAATGAAGCAGGAGGCTGCTTATTCTGCTGTGATTTATGTTCCTTGTGAGAACTTGATGGCTTTCTGAGATAAGAGATTTTGTTTAGAAAAAAATCTAGTGCAATGAAAAAAAACATTGTACAGCTTTATTCATCTGTAATAAGCCCAGCTACATCTTCCATCACCTTTTAGAGATATCAGAATTTGAGTTTTATTAAACAGAAAAGTAGTAAGCACTATAACTTTATTTATAAATAGTGAGTTAAAATATTTAATCAACAGAATTTATAAATTATTTTTTTATCCCCTGGATTTACAGAAACCACAGCAGCATTTCTCTTGCAAAATAAAATGTACCAACATTTTATAATAGGTCTTTTAATTTTATGTGTTAACTTATCCATGCATCTGAAACCAGACTAGTTTTACATTTTCTCATTATTTATTCAGTTAATTTTTTTAAAATTGGATAATGACATTTCTCCAGAGTCCTAGAATATGAGAGAATCTCAAAATTGTTCCCTAACTGCTTTCTTTATCACCAAAATAATGTAAACACCACTCTCTGGCCAAGTTCAAATGTCCAGTTATTGGAAATATTTGTTAGTAACCTTCCTGGAAGCAAATCACCTCCTGCATTATTCACTCTGCCTCAGCTCTGTTTAGTAAGTTTATGGGAAAAAAACCCCACTATTTCATTGCAGTTAATTGTTCCTCCTCACCCCTAGGAAGATCCACAACAGCTAATTATCTGTTTGCAAAGGTTGATAATCCAGAGCACAGGAGATAAAGAAGAAAGTACTCACTAAACCAGCGACAAATTATCAGGTGATAGAAGATTAAGATCCGTTTTAGTTAACAGTGAGATGGTCAATACAATCTGTAGAGCCTAAAAAAACCAATTTATTTACTAGGCAGAGGTTTATTTCTGGTATTAATCTGGAATTGAATTTAATTTTTGGCTTGTGGTTATAAGCTATGCTCTCATAAAAGTAGCTCAAAGGAATTTTCAAGCTAAGTAAGGAGACATAATGAGTTTAGCCATCAGCTGGGGCAGGGATAGAAGTGATTGCAGATGAACTGTGTCACAGTGTGGGACCTGGATGTGGATTTTTAATTCCCATTTAATCCGGTTTTGAATATAACTATCATGTGAGATTCAGAATTGGAGTAGAACTTGTTATTCATTCCCATATGTGCACATATGGGAATGAGTTATAAACCCACTTCCATAGTGACATAATCTAGATGAAAATTATCAAGAGGTGCTCTGGAGACACTTTATTTAAATAATATTTCCTTTTAATAATTTATGTTTAATCTGCATCAGGTAGTGACAGAATTGGAGAGTAAAGGGAAGGAATCTTAATCATCATCTTGTCTGATGGTGACTTTCTGACAAGATTCCTGCTAAAGGATAACTTGCAGGAAGGCACCCAGGAGGTTCCACTGTCCAGCTCACAGGTGCTCACTGTCACCACTGGGTGTCTCACCAACCAGCTTTTTGAAGGAGATGTGGGCAGCGATGATCCTTGCTGTGACTGCACCAAGAGGGAACAACATATTCAAACATCAGTAGCAGCTTATGAGAAGACAGAGCTGGATCTGTAAGTTACAGGGAGAAACAAAACTGCCTGACATCAAAAATATTGGCATATGTACAACACCAACCTGAGGTTTGCGTCTCCCCTGTGAATCTCTCCCAGCCATTATTGCAGCTGCAGTATCAAAAATTATTTCTGAATAGATATAAAGCCCAGAAGAGTGAAAACCTGTTCTCCCTCCAACAGGTTATTTCTCTTTCTTTTTGTGCAAATCATCTGATTTTATACTTTGCCTGTGCTGTGAATGCATTTTTTCCACATATAGTTCAAATTACTGCTACTGACCATGCAATCATTTAGTTAGCTCTGAAAGGGTTAATTGAGATGAAAGAAAGTTCTCCTGATAGAAGACTGTGCCCAAAACCACGCATTTTTTGGCATTACCCTGCAAAAAACATCACATCAAAACAGCATTAGGGAAAGACAAATTAAACAGGAGAGTAGTAGCCATGGGAGTTTTAAAGTTAATCCACCATATTGCTGTAAAAAGGTTTGCCATCTGGATCCCAGTTTGCTACAATATTGAGGCTTCATGGCATTTCCTCCCCTTCATCTTCATTTTCAGCTATCATCCATGGGAGAGCTGAGGAACCTGTGCAGCACTCTGGTGCTGCAGTATGTGTGTGTGATACAGGATGCTCTCAGAACTCCCAGTCACAGTGTGTAAACAACTAACTGTCTTCTAGAACAACTCCACAGCAGTTTGCATGTCAGCAGCCTCTGATAGACTCACAGCCATGCAGCAGTGGCCACTGTAGAGGCTTTGGTGCTCTAAAAGTACACAAAACCCAGCTCTTGCTTTTTCCAGACAGAAGGATAGGATGCTGTATGACTTTACCAACCACTCCAGATTCTAATAAATCCATTAAGCTTGTGTGAGCATTTTCAAATCCCCCTCTTTACCTCTGCTAAAGGCAAGAAACAGCTACAGAGACCTCTTTGCATCAAATACCTCAAAACACTAGAGGGCTGGTCGGCTTGGGAATCGCAGGGCTGGGACTGAGAGACTGTAACTTAACAAAAAGCACCCGAGGCTCCAGATGCCGGCTCTGACTCACAAGGCAGAAGAGAAACGCATCAGCGGCTGCATTTGATATGATCAACAAATCTGCTCTGAATAAGAGCACGGGTGAGGCAGCCAAGGGGTCAAAGTGAATTAACTCTCGCATCCTCCAGCGCAGCAGTGGAGGTCAGGAAGGAACCTGACACACATTAAAGCAGAAGAGGAGACCTTATATGTCTTAAAGGGAGTTAAACAGACATGTTTGGGAGGATGTTTTTCAATTGGATATTTTGGTGTGGGGTTTTTTGTCTCCTAGGCTTTGGTGAGGGGAAAGAAAAAAAATGTTGTTCTCAGATATCTGTTGTCACGGTATACAGACAGGTTTGTTTTTTTTTTCCTAGTGAGTGAAAAGAGTGAATTCTCCATTTTGGCTACTTTTCCTGGAATAAATCCAAGATTTAAAGGAACAGAGCCAGGTCCTCAGGTCACAGAAATTCAAACAGCACCAAGGGAAAGTGAGATTTTGCACCAGTTTGCACCTCTGTAAACAACTTCTGTTCATGTAAACAACTTCTTACTGATTTCAGGAGAGTCTGATTTCCTCTCCCTGGAAACAGGATCAGATCCATTAAATTGTTCTCATAGGTATTTCATGTCTGCAGTCCCTGTATATCTCCCATGTGGAGGTAGGTGGATAGGAGGGGAGGAACAGAAACTTTCCACCTAAGCCCCAGATTGATTCAGCTGTCATTAAAAATGACAGATGAAAGGGACAAATAGTTTTCCCTGTCCCCTGAGGAGGAGACATTAAGTGACAGCCCAGCTTGGGCTGAGGACTGGAGCAGCTGGGAGGCACAGCTCTCCAGCCGGGCTGACCTTGCCAGTGGTGAGCAGCACAGTCCAGCCTGAGTGAGGACAGTATGCCAAAGAGGTGCCTCTGGACATCAGGAATGTTAAATTCACTTTGAGCACACATGGACAGCTCCACTTGTCACACTTTTGAGAGGTACTCCACAGCTCCCGGCGCTTCCCAAGTACTCAGAGGATTTTTAAAGAAACAATTACAACAAGCCTTAAGAGGGTTTCTGAGATGGTTTTATACAACGCAATGCCTGTCTAGCTTCACTGTTTTCTTCACTGTGAAGTTACAGAAATCTGCAGTATGACCCATCAATAGAAGATTTTTAGTAATAGAGGAGTCACTGAGATCTAGAGGCAGCTAGGATTATTTAGGTTTTTTAGAGAAATTATCTCTAGACACACATGAACATATGCTATCTATGTATTCTCAAGACCATTCTACCTGCAGGGGAGGACCATTCCTGCTGCTCATACAATTTCAATAAACTACTGACAGGAGAATTTTCCTAAGGTAAGATTACTCAAATCACTTTACATCCTTAAAATACACGGAGATAGTGGTGGGCTTCTCTGATCTTAGAAACATCCCAAAATAAGTTTTCAGTAAGTGAAAATGCAGGATGTACCAAATTAAAATTTAATCATCATAATATTAACGTCTTGGATATGTTTTAAAGCTGTATAGCATTAGGGAAATAACATCCCATCACAGACCTGATTCATTTTCATTGCTGGTGACCTGTTAGCAAAAGAATCCACAAGTAAAAGCAACAGAGCAAGTTGGCTGCAAGCAAATAACAGGTACAGTCAGCTATATACTGCAGTATATGTTTATCTACAATGGGGTTTTTTTGAGGAAACACTTATATATGGCTTATCACAATACCTCAACCTGCATAATTCTTTGATCTAAGATCCCATTCCCTTTGAAAAGTCAGAATTATCATAAAAATCTTTGGAGCAAAAATCTAAACACTATGAATATTCATACTCTTCACAGCTGTTACATTTATGGAAATGCAGTAACAGCAAACTTCTTGTATTTGGCAAAGACTTTTTACCAGATGAATATATGCCAGTAAAAGAACTCAAGTGAAATGAAAAGCCTAGCTCACTCTTGTTTTTGAAGGAAGTGTGCTGCAGTCCAGAGCATTTTGAAAGTTAAAGAAATAGACTCTTTTTCAAATCTCAAAACATGTATCCAAATTTCAGCTGGCAGTGTACACATAGCCCATATTTAATAAACACATCCTTTTGAAAGCAATGTTCCATGTCCACAGTTAAACAACCAATGAATAGACATTTTTCCCTGATAGAAATAACAGCAGTCTATTTGCTTGTGATGCTACATGCTGTCAGAGTTGTCATCTTTCCAGAAAGTTTAATCCAGACATTTAAATTTACCCCTTAACAAACAATTAGCTTGGCTAATTGAAGGGGAAAAAAAAACCAAAACGAATTACCTGTCTATTTATTCCTAGTGCTATGATTTGTTAAAGCCCTTCTCCATCAGCTCTCAGTGCAAAACTGCATAAACCAGGAATGTCTGCAAGTGAGATACACAGATAAAAACAATCAGCACAAGACATAAGGTAAAGAAGATTGCAACATACCTTCAGCAACGTGCTCCTTCCATCCCAGCCAGCCACTTCTCAAGAATGTGCACTACAGATGGGACTAGGAAAGTAATTTTTAATGGACTACTAATAAGTAGGTCCAGGAAACCAGACGTGACAGCAGGGTGTCACTAGGTCCTTTTTAAACTTGCCTCCAGTGCTGTCTCCTAGTTCCTCCAGACAGAATTAGACAGTCGCTGCTCAGATCAGAGCTGGAGAAGCAACGGTGCGTTTTGACTGCAGTTGCTAATGCTCCACTTTCAGGGAAAGCGCAGAAGTATGTGTGTGCCTGCACTAACTGCACACACTCATCAGCCTGCTACAAGCAGGGAGATGTGATATGCATACTGAAAGAGCTGTGCAGGGAGGAGTAGTTCAGAAGCACACCCAAGCCTGTTCTGTTGGTAATTGCACCCTGCTGACCTCCCTGGGCTGGATCACTACTGTAGAATTCCCCAATAAGTCTATCAGTCAATAAGCAATGGATCTGAAACAGTGCATACAGAGAGGGGAGAGGAGAGGGCAAATGCATCTTCAAGCCTTCAAACACAAAACTTTCAAGATAGCTTGTTTAAATTTCTCTGCCCTTAACGGTCCCACTGCAAATGTCATGGTCCATAGCTGAAAGGAATGGATTTCATTTTAATTAATAATCTGAAAGAAGATTTTTCTAGCCATGATAAAGCATATTTTTAAGAGGAGTCTCTAATGAGAACTATTATTATTTCAGGGGTTATAGGAGTACAGCAGCCAGCTGCGAAGATGGCCCCACAGAGCAAGGTGGTATACCTACACACCCTAAAATCTAGAGCTCACAGTCAGGTAGGACAGGAGAAACAAAAGAAATATCAATATCTTTGCTTTTTATGGGAGAAAATGAGCTTCAAGGGGGAAGAAGTATGTCCAAGGTCACACGTGGAATTTGAACCCAAATCTCCTGCATCCAATTCCAGTTTCTTACAAATAAAACCAAACTGATTCTGTAGATGCAAATTATCAAAATATGAACCAGCCCAGGCTGCTACCAACCAAAAAATTCAGTATGAGCAAAAGTGGCATGTCTTCTTTTTAAATGCAATGTTTTTACATGAATTTGATCATGCAAACTTAACAGCTAACTCTTCTGGAATGTTCTCCAACCTTCTCCTGGGAAACTAAGCTGTCACATTACCTTGCCTGCCTTTCCCACAAAGCTGTAGGATTAAAATTCCTTTGTCTGGCCAAGCTCTACTCTCTCAATATTGAAAGATCCACTCCTTGGTATCACAGTGGCATTTGGCTTCATGGGTTGATGGGGGAAAAAATCCTCAAAACGTATAATGAGTAATCAGCACAAGGGTCTAGAAGCCCTGATATGGCTCTGGAGATTATTCTTCCTGAGACTGACTGTATACTGCTTTATTTGGGTGGTGTGATAAGGTCGCAGTTCAAGGGGGTGTGGCTGCAGGCCATAGACAGTAGGACATGAAAAATCTTCATGGAGGCACGTAGCCTCCAGAGTAGCAGAACATCTACAGATTTTTTTTTTTTTTTTTTTTTGAGTTAGAAGAAAAGTTTCTTTTTTAGTTGTTGTTATTTACAGATGAGTGGGGAGAACAAACAGCCTTAAGTCCATTGTGCAACAATCTTAATGAACAAACAATAAAAGACAGACACACTGTAGCACGATAGTGGAAAAAAAGCAAACTCATACTTAAAATTCATTAAATCCCCTACAACTATTTTTATAAATGTATTTTTCTAAATGTATTTTTCTAAATACATGCCTTTATTATTTCAGTAAAATTACTCAGTATTAGGTCAGTTCAGGTTTACATCGACTATGAAAATTTTTGTTTGTGAAGACGAATTTTATCCTTGAAAAACAGCCTTGGAAATGCCAGGTTATGGGCATCTACAATCTCCATGGGGAAGCTGTTCCAGTATCTCACCACCCTCACAGAAATTTCTTCCATATGTCTAATAGAAATCTCTCTCTTTCAATTTGTATGCCTTACTCTTGATCCCATCCCTGCAGTTCCTGGTGAGGAATCCCTCTCTAGCTCCCCTGCAGGCTGCCTTCAGATACTGGAAGGTTGCTATGATGTCTCCATGAAACCTGCCCTTGGATGTCTCTGTCCTCCGAACTGCCCATAATTCACATGAAGAGGGGAAGTCCTGTTCTTCCTCTGAGCTGACTGACATCTCCAGGAAAATCCATTCCTAGTTAGTGCTGCTAGTCCTGTCTGAACAGGACTTAAATTGGTGTGGATACTGTCAGCATGGCACCATGCTCAGGGCAGTTAATCCTTCCTCAGCAGTGTAGAGTCACCCAGGATCAGTGCCAGGCTTATCATGTCATGGTTTTTTATTCTTCTGATTACTGCTATAGCTTTATTGTTACAACTTAAAATATTAAAAAATGAAAAATCAGAAAATGGGTTTTATTGCATGTTAACTTGGGCTCAGAAAGGATTCTAGGTGTTCTGGGATTGTTGTTAAATCTCCAACAGTATTTAACAGTCATATTAAAAGGTAAATAAAGTACTAGTGATTTGAGGAAAAAAGCTCCAAAAATACCTGAACATTCATTGAATCAATATCTCTATAGAATGAGAAAACCCACAGAAAATGCTGGTTGTTTGTTGGTTTTTTTTTTTCCTGCAAGATGGCTAATTTTATGAAAATAATCAAATATCCTCCTAGTCTAGAACAGCACCAAGAAAGATGCATATTGAACTGTGTTAGGAAATGCTCAAACCAGTGACAGAAGTAACTTCCAACAATCTTTCTTCACAGGATGTTGCATTTTTCTTTCAATACATTATTATCTGAGTCAGATGAGTAAAAGAAACTTTTTCCTCAAAATTTTTAGATGGAAAAAAGTAAACACATCAAAAGGCTAAATAATTTTGTCTGGGTTTCCTTTTGAAAACATAATTCTCTTAGGTAGCTGATTTTAGGTAAGTTTTTGAAATGGGATTCTGCTGAATCAGCATGTGCCCTGGAAATCAGTCTCTTTCCAAACAGTGCAAATGGGTCTCCCAAAACCACCACTAATGTTGAAAATCGTAATTTTATACTTATTTAAAAATATTTAAGAACACAAACACTTTTCTATCCTATTCCTATCCCACTGATTTACAATAGAATTATATTTTTCTTTTTAAATAATTTATCAAACCTCCTTAATAAATAAGGTCTGGAACATACACAGGACACAATATAACAAGGTATATCCAGTCCTGTTTTTTCTCTAAACCAATCCTTAAATAAATGTTAGGAAATGTACTTGTGCCTAAACAAATTATTAACTCTAAAAAGAATGGATTAAAGGTGGCTAGTACTCTTGAATGTCAGCCTATATATAGGCTGGTCTACAGTTGCAACCCAAGAAAAGACTAGAAATGGTTGTTTAACAGTCATTCAGGGATTATTTTGGAAGACTGAAGGCTGAGATAGACTTGGAAGATTGTATACCAATAAAACTTTTTCTAAAGGCTGAAGAAGGAATAAGAAAACACTTTGAAACAGTAGATAAGTGGAAGAAGCGTTCGTACAAAAGTATTGCTTAAAATCCACAATCTTTTATTTCCCAAAATTCAGAAACTAATATAAAAATTGTGTATGAAAGGCAGCAGTGACCATTTCTATTCCTAAGGAATTCATTATGTCTGCACATAGCTCTCATGCCTTTCATGTGCTCAGAGCCCTGAGGCCGCACGCGGACAGACAGAACACTGCCCATATCCTTACCCCAGCAGCTACCAAGGTGCCAGTGTATTCCCAGGGAACAGACTCTCTAGAAAATGACATTCAGGGAAGAAATTAAAAAAAAGTTTCCAGAAATTAGAAACTGTCTTTCAACTCCATTGAAAATGACAGACATAATGCTTAGCTTGTACCTATCAGTGGAACAACACATATTCAACCAAAAATACCCGAAAAAGATTGAAGCCCCCAAGCCAGGAATTTTTTCCTCTCCTTCAAGAACAAATTAATAAATGACTATACAAACAAATTTTACAATATTTATCAAATATAAACATATAAAGGATCTCTGACTCCTTCCCTAGGTCATGGACGCAATGATTTCCAAAAACTGCATATCAGAGCCCAGAACCCAGTCACTTTAGGTGGGAAAACATCTGGAAATCACATTTCCCTTAATAGGAAGAGAAAAACTGTTCTGTATAGTACATACACTTCATGTATCTTTTTGTGTAGATACATATATGATCAATTATCCATTACAAATGGTCTGGAAGATCAGAATGATTATCTATAAATGTATGTATATATATGTGTGTGTATATTACATTCATTTAATCTATGTATAAATAATTTACATAGGTATGTGTGTGCTTATGTATGTATTGCATGTAAACAAACTGTAAGTGCACATATTCAAATTAAATACTGTACTGACTTTTTGATATTTGTTAATTTGACTGAAAGCAATATGGAAAAATTCTTGCCTGAGAATAGATAGATAGTGTAGATAGAGCAGATAGTATTTAAAAACTTAAAGCTCATATCTTGGTAGTATATTTCTTTTAGCATTCCACATTTCACATTCTAAAGATATTGACTTTTTCCTCCTCATAGTTTCAGAGCGAGGGTATATGAATGTCATTTGAGCAAGGCTGTGTATTTACCCAGAAGACACATTTTTTTCTTTAACGCTTAACATTAATAATTTACCCTCTAAGATATTAGAATAGCATCAAATTCCACTTACATTTTTACAAGATTTGTATGTGACAGCTAGTCTTCCAGGCTCTTTTTGTGAGCAAAGTTCTTTGAATGTGGTCTATACATAGACAATTGTGCTTTCTTAAGTTATTAATAAGTGATTTTAATACTATATTTGAGTTTTCAGTAACATTTGTATTTATGAAAATTAGTGCCTGACAAAGACCTGTGAATGGGAATTCACACCAAAAGTCAAACATAAAAAAAGAGATGTTGAGAAAATGTGATGTGACTGCTTGATTACCTTTAATTTTTTTTTCTCTATGCTTATGATCTATTCTGCAGTCTCCATTTTAAAGTAAAGATGAAAGTCAATTCAGACTGAAGTCACAAAGACAAAAAGGTAGCAATTCAGAAGACTGATTCTGATCTTGTGTATGACCAACTTCACAGCTGTATAGTTCTCCAGCTTTCCCATAAGACATTGTGTCTTCTCCTAGAAGAACTTGTAAAAGTTAAGGTCCCATTGATCACTAATGAAGATCAGTCATAGTCTTAAGGTAATTGTCCATGTACAGATTTCTTCTCTTTCTAATTTCAAGTCATGCTTCTGTAACCAGGTGCAAGAGATCTAGTTTTTTCACATTTCCCCTAGATAACATGTGCATCAGCATATGTTTTCCTTAGTAAGGCAGCCATTGGAAGCATAAATGTCAGACATGAAGAAGGTGCTAGGTCATACACTCTCTTTAACAGCAATGTGTGCACCCATCTGTCCCTTAAATCTCTCTGTGAACCTGTTACTCTGGTTTTGGGAAGGAAACTGGACTGCTTTGCTATTGGAGCACTACTGTACTGGGCTGTGAACTTCCATACATCTATAAGTTTAATCAAAAATGTATAAATAGGAAGGATATGAAGAATTTTGGTGCAAGTGCAAACTTTCTGAGAAACCTTTCAAAAGATATCATTGGTTTGGGAGCAGAGATCCTACTGATGTGTGAGGAGATGTTCTTCTAAGTCATGTGTGCTCTGCAATATGCACATCTTAATTACCTGCGGTTCAACTAATTATTAAATGGAGATTAAATTTGAATGCTGACCAAAGTACTTGTTTCAAAAAAATTCTTCTATGTGAATATCCTAGGGTGACTTTATGATGCTTGTATCCCCAATCGTCCATTCTGTTTGCGCTGTATATTGAGTTCTGTACCTTTAAGACTGATTCTGGGAGTGAACCAGAGAAAGAAGAAGCGCAGAGTTTGTTTTGAGAAACTGCCTGATCCCACACATTCTCTTCTCCAGACTTCTGTTCGTCGGAGGCACGGACAGCAGTGGGACAGAGATCTTTTTGCTTTTAGTTAGTTTTAGCTAGCTGAGGCAGAAAAGTTCCCTG